>CM020184.1:388289-432507 GCA_009805545.1 Oryza longistaminata
TTAATTAACAATTAACAATTTATGATAAGCTGAACGTGTATGTGCTCCGTGTGCTGTCCATAACCTCTTGCCGGTCCTGAAACACCGTGCAATTAATATCTGTGTTCATGGGTTAACTCCCAGAGAGTTTAGAATCCATTTAATATTACAAACAACCGTTCATTGGGAGAAAGAAACTCGTTTTGATTCGACCGTTCAAAAGAAAATACTTGTTTTTTATTTTAGTTTTTAAGAAAATCTCACGTACAAGTCTGGGTCCTCTTCCCCTTTTGATCAACAGCTCCACCACTTAATTATATATTCTGACTAACGTATGATCTTTTATTTAACTAGGAAAGTAGCCCACACATTCGCGTGGGCATGCATCATAGTCTGTTTTTATTTTTCATGTTGTTGTATGGTTATAATTTTTTTATTTAAATAAAGTCATGAGGATGCAATTCATATTTTATTTCATGAGATTGTACAAGTAATTTAGTTATTTTTATTTATTAACAGCTATAAGGTGATATGTCACATAATCAATATTGTCATTTCTGTTCTTCTTTAATCTTTACCACTTGATAGCATAAGTGTTCATCGGATCTCGGATAGTCAATTTCATAAACAATCTCCTTACCAATAATCTTGACTCGGCGATGGGTGAATAATAGTTTATAAGTATAATTGATACGTATATTTGAATGTGAAATAGAACTGATACATAAGGTAAGCCCTATATGGGTCAAGTACGCAGGATGTTATATACTTTATACTAATATTAATTATGTTTAAACTCCAACGATTGTAGAGGAAAAGGTCAATATGTACGCCCCATATTCTTCTTAAGATAATCGATATGGTTTTTAAGGTGTATTCACTTTAATTATTGAATATATAATTGTATCAAAATATTTGTCTTGATAGATCCAATTAACATTATTTGGACATAGTTATATTTTAGAATGACAGTAATATTGTTGGGGAATGCTAATAACAATTAGAGTATTATATTTTGTAGATATAATCTAATTATGTATGTTTTCAAGTGATAGTGATGATATGATCCACATTATCCATTTCCTTCGTAATTTTTTTATTGTTGGGATGGCATAGCAAGAGATTATAATTATGACTAAAAATAATGGAGGGAATAGTATTTTAAATGTTACTTGCAATATAATTTTTTTCATATCGTAGATCTAATTTATTTATGCATGTTTCATGAATTGATATATGATAATATAATCTATGCTCTCACCTTCCCTCTATTTTATATACCAGTTTTAGTGATATAAAAAGATTATCATATGACAAAAATGAAATATTTATTATAAGTTAAAGTGCAACTTATATTATTTTTTATTTTTTAATGCATTTTATAATATATATTTTTTATTATTTCTCACTATAAAACAGGGAGGGGTATAGTTTAGAACTCAAGTCAAGAGGGGAAGGGACGTGTAGTGCCGTGTTGTCCGGATATGTGGGGGAGGGCGAAATGGAGGGGTGTTTTCTTTTTTGGTTTTTTATATGATTGAAGTGAAATCGATGATCCATTTTTTTCTCGGAATTTCTGATATCATTCTTTTCTAATTTTTAAGACGTAACACATGGTGGGTTAGGATTGTTCTAAAAGTATATCAATTGTTTTAACATAATGGATCCACCTATTTAGGTGGAATATGATGGTCAGATGTTTTTCCTATAATTTCTAATTTTTATTTTTATTTAAGATGTAACACATGACGTCTTAAGTGCATTACAGAGGATATACAATGATTTAAGGTGATATAATACTTATTGTTATATTTTCTAATGTTATGTTATTTTTGCTATTTAGTTAAACTGGTGTATATGTTCAAATGACAAATTTTTATTTTAATAACATAAAATATGGGTAATACAGATCTTGAATTATATATTTAATTAATTCTAATAAAACAAATTTCAGTCAGACATAACTTAAAAAATGTAATTATTTAGCTTTATAATTATTAATCATTTTGATTAATTATTTAAAGTTTATAAGACCAAATAATTGAATGAGAGAGAGGAAGAGAGAGTCGAAGCGCAAAGTAATTATGCATATAATTATAATAACTTTTATCGGTTATAGTGTTTTAGCTGCAATTACTTTATTAACTAAAAATAAAATAAAAGCTTTAATGATGAATTGAAATCTATCTTTTTTTACTCGTCTGTACCTACCATATATTCATAGTTGATATTAAAAATATAAGCACTACAAATCAATTTTTTGTTAGGAGCACACTACCAATCTAATAATGTTATTTTGACTTTTTGTTGTGTTAGAATGGGGGTCTAATTTTTTTTACTATTTCTCAAAGTTATGTTCATATTACTTTTATTATATCTATTATTTTTTATCAAGGTATGTACGATGATAAAATATATATAATTATTTTTATAATTCTATAATTTCTTAAGTGGTACGCAAAAGTCGGAAGATGTAGCCCAAATTAATGTGACATATTTATTCTCAAAGTTGAATTAAACTGGATGAGCTTTTAAATGCAAAATAATCAAAAGATAGTTTTTTGATTTAGATGTTATATTTTCTTATTTGTTTAACATAGAATTTTTGCTTTTCTAAAAGCGTGAAAATAGGAAAAGAAATAGGTAAAAAAGAGGGGAAATAATTGAGAGGAGGGAACAGACGTATGAAACGTACGTACATGCCAGCAGGCGCAGGTGGGCCCAGATATGGGAAGACCATTTGTTTTATAGATAAATCTAATGGTTACAGATAATAGGTCCACCAAATTTAATGAAAATCAATGGTTAGATGTTTGCTTTTCTTTAAAGATTTTATTTAATTTATTAGTGTGCCACGTGATGGTTTAGGAGTGTTTATAGGATGCCACATGGCGATTTAGGAGCGAACGATAGATAATAGATAGATAGATAGATTTTAATTTGATGGGAGATCCGGTGTAGTGATATTATCTGAATCACTAATGGTCCATCACAATGGTGTGGTCCACCACAATATAAACCTTATTTTATCGATGATTTCTACACCAACGAAACAGAGGTGGTGGCAATTTTACAACCTCTCTAAATAATAGACTCAGACAAGCCATGCGTGCTACCTCAGGGGCGTGAGGCAATTGTGTCAGGATACCTTATTTGGATGTGTCCTTTTTTTAGAGGAGGGGGACAGCTGACTATTGCCTTGAATTTTGCTAGCTGACTGCAAAATAGTTCAGAACCCATCAGCTCTAGTGTTGATCAATCCATTGTACAAAATCCATAATACATATAGTCCATGCACAAGATGCAAACATGCTTGGTTAATTGGTACCAACATATCTATATATGCTACCTAATTAGCTAGGCTACTCCTACCAGACAGTTGTTGATGGCTAGAAAAACATAAATAATGATTCACTGTTTTTTTCTCAACCAAAAACGTCTGAGCTAGCTATGACACTCTTCTTATCTGACAGTTAGCACCAATATTAGATATATGCATGGCTTATTAGACAAAATTGTTTGTATATATAATCTTTTCAGATGAGGCATTTAGATGCAGAAAACTCATATAACACATGCCGTCCATTTAGTTAGTTGCAACAGATTTGTATAGTTACTTTTTTTGTGAGATAGGTTGATTATTATATATGTTAAAAAATATAAGAAAATTATAACCCTGTTGTTAAAGTCAAGAGAAACAAAAGATCAATAAGAATAGAGAGGTCCCACATCTTAGAATATCGTAAGATATATATAACGTGACCAGACAAGCGCAGCCACCACCCTAACAAATTTTTGGCACGGGCAAGAATAAAAGAAGCATCGGTCATCATTTTCATTCCTCTAACAAATCATCAAACCGACCCATTGAATAAACCAATGACCTGATACCTAGAGGCGACGATACCACGGATTGATTCATCGGTGACCCGACAAATAAACTAGATCTTCAAAGGCATATGGAAAACAAAGACGAGAGGCGCGTGCGTTGTGAGTGTCTGCGTTGTACTGTGTAATTCTTAAAAAAAAAAAGACGAGAGGCAGGTCGATCAAGGGGAATTAAATGATGGAGGCAGCAAAGACCCTCTTGAAGATGCAGGCACACTTCGCCTTCCGAGTCTTGAGCATCTCTAAAAGAATGGCTAAATGACTCTCAAGCTTGGGGAAAAAAGCCCTCCAATAGCCTCTCCATCCGGCTAGCCAAGCCATCTAACTGGCCAAATTGGCTCCTTGGATGACCAAACTTGGCCATCCTGCCTGGCTGGCCAAACTGGTTGCTAGCTATGGGCCCCACGTTGCTACCCCACCCCCCAATCTCTCCTCTCTCTCTTTCCCCACACAGATCGATCGTCGCCACTATCGTCGTCCTACTGCGCCATCACCATCCCGCACTGCCGCCGCCTCCCACCTGCACCGTCGTCGCCATCTAATTTCCTCTGTTGCCGAGGGAGCTCCGCGATGACGAGGCAGGAGCGAGGAAGGGTGTGTTGGCGACGGCGACGAGGGAGGAACGATGATACGGAAGAAGGGACCGGATCCCTCTTCGGCGCCGGTCGCGTTGCCTTCATCATTGCTGTCGACGGCCTCCTCCTCCGGCAGCACCGTGGTCGTCGAGGTCGCTGTCACGATCCACCACGTTTGTCGTCTTGAGGCCTCCGCCCCCATGTGGACTCCGCCGCCACCTTCCCCGCGGCTTGGATTCGGCCGGCGGCTTGGATTCTGGGGGCCGCGCGACCTCCGCCGCTGTTTGGCCTGCCAGCTGCTGCGGCTGCTGTCATCGCCAAGGTCTGGGCCACCATCCTTCGCCGTCGTGCTTGCCTCGTCCGCCGCCATCATCGTTGATCATGCCATTCGTCGTCACCCATGGGTGGAGCATCGTCGTCATCGCCTCCCACCTTCCGCCGTGGCCGCCATCCACAGGGAGGAGCATCACCACCTTCCCTCGCCTTTCTTTACGCCCACCATCCACCGAGCCGAGAAACATCGCCTCCAGATCCATCGTCTCGAGCTCCGGCTGCCACCCCCTCGCCGCCATCTCAACCAGCGCCTTCCCTCGCCTGTCGCCCCCTCAACTAGCATTGTTGTCTCCATTGGCCGCCTCCATCGACCTCATCCTAGTGTGGCCGCCCCCTCCATCGACCTCCTCCCATGGCCACCTCGTCTGTGCGCTGCGCGGCTGGCTCCGTCCCTCAACCTCGTCCCTGTGAGGCGGCCCCCTCCGTCGACCTTGTCCCGTGGCCACGTCGCCCACGCGCCGCGCTTGCGGCTCCCTCCGTTGACCTAACCCTGCGGCCACCTCTCCGTGCGCCATGGCCCCATGTGGGAAGAGGAGAAGATATGGAGGGAACTAGGGAAGGAGAAGAAGTAGAGAGAGACTGACATATAGGTCCCACTGTCATAGTCTCAAAATGGTGAAGATGAATGAAGAGGCTATTGGAGTAGACAACGAGTTTGACTTGCCAAATTAGATGGAGAGTGGCCAAATGGACTTTTGGAGAGCCAGATTTAGAGAGACTGTTGGAGATGCTCTTAGTAGCCTACAATATTCATTAGATCTATATATATAATTAATGGTTTAATTCTATGGATAATATATATGTAATGGTTTTTTAGAAATGTTATTGACGGTAGTTTCTTTTTCATCTCTGCTCTTCCTGTTAATAACCTCTACAATATTTAAAGAAATCTTCATATCATTCTTAATTTATCAAACGCGGAGATATCACTCCATTGTTTTTAATTTGACAGCTGGCACCAAATTAGTTTTTTTCAGTGAAAAGCGAGATGCCCGTCGATAATGAGGTGCCCGTGACTTCATTAATCTCGAAATATACCGGTCCAATCTTCTGAAGAAGTTTATAGGGGCAGTGTGTGTGCGCGCGCGTTTATATGGGTAAGTGGACGTGTGTTGTGAGCGCTTACAATTGTACTGTGTTTCTAAAAATAATAGTTTTTTAAATTTAAAAAAAATCGACCAGGTGTGCGACAGGGCACACGAGTTTCCCTCCGTGCATGTCCCCCGGTATGGCCTACAAGTCGCACGGAAGCAAACACTCCCATTTTTAGAAAGTACGAGTACATATAAGACGAGTTTAATTACTGTGTGAGAGTGAGTGAGAAGTGTGCATGAGGATTAAACTAATGCTAAACTAATGCTACTTGCCCATGTACTCATCATTTAATTACCTACACTAATCTTTCTCACCAACACACCGTGTGTATATATATACTTCCACATACAAATCCTATCTTCCTATATACTCTCTAGCTCATTTCCTAAATGTTTGACGCCGTTAACTTTTCTAAACATGTTTGACCGTTCCTCTTATTAAAAACTTTTGTGAAATGTGTAAAACTATATGTATACATAAAAGTATATTTAACAATAAATCAAATGATAGGGAAATAATTAATAATTACTTAATTTTTTTGAATAAGACAAACGGTCAAACATTTTTAAAAAAGTTAACGGCGTCAAACATTTTAGAATGAAGGGAGTAGTTGATACTCACTAAGAAGCATTTACTCATATAAAGCAAGACATGCAAGAAGCAAGTTATGATCCTTTAAAGAAGTATAGATATATATTTGCGATTCTGTATGTCTAGCTACCTAGCTCTACTAAAATATAACTATATGTGGTCAAAAGAGACCATCGTGATTGTAGAATATAACTTGTGGTCAAAATTAGATGTGGTAATTTAGTTAATTAAAGAATGTCTCAAAAGGATGCCAGTTTGTAAAGAGAAATCAATTAATTATTACAGGAGTGAGCTTGTTTAAAGCAATGTATAGTACGGAAGAATCTGAATTCGATAGCGGTCATCGTACGAAAAGTGGATAAAGTGAGACCGTTTGGAGTTTGGATGACACCTGTAGTACATGGTTTGTGCTTTAAAATTTCAACTTAGCACGGTCTCCCATATATATACTGTATGCTTGGACAATCACCAGGCTCAGGTGCATTCCAGTCGATGCATGACCATGCATTACCATCGGGACAAGAACTTTGATTACTGTCGTATTTGGATTGTCAAAGCATGTACACCCGGCGTCCAAAACTAGAGAAATTTAGCTATTTGCCACTTTTAGATTGGACAATTATCCAAACTAGGAAGGTAGCCCGCGCATTCACGCTGGTATGCATGATTATATGTGTTTGAAGAATTTATAAGGCCGGAATATCAATCGAATGACAGCTGCCACACTTCAAAAGTAATATCTTTTCACAAATTTTCTTCATCGGTATTGCTTGGATAATTTTTTTTCAATCTAACTGTTAACTTTAAGCGACAACATTTAATTCAGAGAAAATTTGGCACTTTATCCAATCATATTGTTTGTATTGATTACATCTACCTCTTAAAAGGTCTAATACTTAAGTGGTGAGAACCACACGAAAAAAAAGCTCGAGCAGTAATCCTTCATACATGCATGTGTTAATACATTAGTGATATTTCTCTTCTATTAGTTATGAATATTTGTTGGATAATATATGATGGAATAATCTATGTTGTTAAATTTATTTTTTTTACTAACTGTAAGACTATTTGGATGAGAATGACATGGAAGAATGTAAATTTTGGTTTTATGTGGTATCAGTTTAATCAAAACGTAGTTAAAGTATCTATAAATTGTTAAAAAAATATGAGTGGTGAAGGTTCGTGTATGAATACAGTAGCTACTATTAGTTATTTTAAAAAATATTAAGACAATTTGGATGAGAAAGATAGAGCTAAATATATTTTCATGTAATATTTTAAAATTATATATAGTTAATATTATATGTAATCCTATATAATTTACATATGTAGCATGAAGCTAACGGATATTTTCTTGTACGTAGAAAGGTAATAACTTTTATTCAAGATGTGGTCATAGCACGGTGGCAATGGTGATTGGCATTCATGATGCACCCATCAACCCGGTTTCGAGTCTCCTCAAGTATACTTAACAGAAACCATTGACACCGATTTCTTGCTTGGTGTCTATTTCTTTTTATTCGAGAATTAGGAAGCATTACAACAGAAAAAGCACATAAAGGTCGGTATATAGGTGCTGAAATAGGGAGGGCCACGTGGTCTTGGGGGGCAGCCTCCTCCCTCTAAACATGATACCCCCGGGCCCATATCACCGACATATATATTGCAACACTTCATATGGTTGCAATAAATAACTATTGCCACCACTCCATGTGTGGTATTAGTTATACGTACCAAATTAAATGTTTCAATATTAATTTATCATCCTAACTATTTTCTTTTGATATCTTGTCATATCCAGGATTCGAGCCCAAGATCTCTCCCTCACGCGCGCTCTCCATGACCAACTCACCTACGCATCAATTTTATTTAAAAATGTATACAATTCCATTTGAGACTGCCTAACTGAGATTTGAATCATGAATTTGAGTATTTAAAAGACTTCAAATTAAAAATTTAAGTTTTAGATCTCATCGAGAGCTATAAATTTCATATAAAATTTGTCCTAATCCGTGTCGATATGAAAAGAATAAGTCAAATTATGAGATGATAAATTTTTTATTGCAACGAATTTGTTGATCATGGCAATAGAAAATAGTGAAAAGTACCATGTACTATGCAAATTGCCACAAAAAATAAATGTGTGGCGATAGAACATGTTTTTTGCAATAGTAATGTTTTTTGTGGCGATAGCTCATTTCCTATTGCAACAAAAATACTAAATAAAACAACGATCGTAAATCGTTGCAACAAAGTATAGTTATTTGCCACAGAAAAAATATCATTGCGATAGTATAATATATTACCATGAATTATTTTTCGTTGTAATAAATTGGTGGCGATAGTACAAGAAAATTTTCTTGTAGTGGCTTTAGCAAAGCCAAATGAAACAAAATCATTCTTTCTCTTTAAGAAACATACGATATGCGCTCACAACATGCGCATTCGCCCCTAAGAATACACATGTACACCTTACCTTTATAAGTATCTCCGAAATACTGGACGGTAGATCTAAGATCGACAGTCACCACGGGCATCTCAGTGTCAACAAGTACATCGCCTAACACTAGAAGAATAATTAGCCATAAATACAAACACATGTGTCAAGTCTAGGATTTAAAAGGGGATGAACATGTGTCAAGTCTAGAATTTAAAAGGGGATGAACATGTTTTACCGCAAGAAATCCAACCCAGTTAAGCTACACTCACAAGAAACAAACTCATTCTAGCTAAATTAGTAGAGTATAAGAAGAATAGTTTTTGAAAAATAAAATGAGAGATCTAAAGGCATGTTAGAGCGCATTGGTTTGAATTGAAACATGAAAATTGTGAGGATTATATATAATTTTTAGAAACCCTTGGGGTCCCTCACTTCGTACTCTGACAATAGACGGTCGGGGCCTGATCGATGATACTACTGTTACATCAATACCAGGTGATTCTCCGTGCTTTGCTGCGGAAATTACTAAGTAACTTTTAATATTTTTTTAATAAACGAGCTAAAAGTAAAGATTATATTAGTTATTAACAACAAATAAAACCGGTTTGTCTAATTATGTTAAGAGAGAAATATGTTTAGTAGACTCTGTATGAGATTGTAGATGAAATATGATATCACACACTTTGATTATCTGGATGAATATATGTTAAGTATTATAAAAATGATGGATATATATGTTAAAAATATTGTGAAAAATAATGTGAAGGAAGATGATTGGATATTGATTTGTAGAATTCAATGAACTATAGATGATGTTGCATGCTTACATAAGTTATGTATGTAATTATTGCTAGTGGATGATGAAGTGGCATGTTTGCATATTGAGCTTTAGAATTAGTGGATTATAACTTTATGTTAAGATAGGATAACTAGGAGCTCACGGAAAACAAATTGAATGCTTACGGTACCATTTTTTAGAAAGAAAAACAACACCTATAATATATTATAGGTGTTGTTTTCTAATTAACTGGCACCTATAATAAATTATAAAGGTGTTAGTTTTTTTAAAAAAATCCGATGGCTATAGTATTGGTGTCGGTTTTTCTCTAGAACCAGTACCTATACAGTTACTCAAAGGTGTCGGTTATATATTTCTTTCAGCCCACGGAGGGGGTAAAGTATATAGGTACCGGTTTTAGCATTTCCGGTACCTACCGTGTCAACTTTTTTGTGATGTTTGATAGTACTGTATGAATCTGGATAACTTCCCATCTAGATTCGTAATAGGATATATCATATTCCATACTAGTTTATTTTTTTATGAAACGAAGAGGGTAAGCCGTAACTAAGAACTTGAGAATCAGGTGTGAAACTTAACACCTTATATTTAGGAAATATTATTAAAATAAGTAGATTGCCTAAATGGTGGTAGTTTCCTCGGCATGAAAAATATTCGCGTTTTAATACCGTGATTCAATTTTCCTAATAAAGCAAAAAATAGAATCTTTATTGACTAAGATAGGTGTGTTCATAGTATCGTATAAACTCTATAATTATCATCAAACGCTACTAGAAAAATAATTTATCGCCACGAAAAAAATCATAGCATCAATGCTAAAATTGTGGCAATAGATACATGTTGCCACAATCTTAAAATCGTTGCTAGCCGTGGTAATAAATAGCGTGGTAATAGGTTATTGCAACGATTTTTATTTAGTTGTAATAAAATTTGATATTGCCATAAAATGGATGTGGCGAAAAATATATTGTCGGAGAATGAACTCCTCCACCAGGGAACCGTGAGGCCCCCCTTTGTGAGTTCGGCCGGAGGCAACGGGTGAGATTCGAGGATTCGGTGAGCGAAACTGTGTGATCTTGAGGGGGTTCAATCCCCCAAAGACGATGAGACAAAAGGGATTTATACAGGTTCGGGCCGCTATGGAGCATAACACCCTACTCCTGTGTTTGGGATTATGGTCGAGTGTAGAACACAAGTGCCTGGGGTTGCGAGACTCAAGCGCCAGTTCGCTCGGAAGTCTCCCCCCTCCACCACTAGGCCTGGACCTCCTTTTATACCTCAAGGGGTTACCACATGGGCCCAACAACCAAACCTAGCTCCGGTGGAAAAGTATTATAATCTTTGCTTTAAATGCATGTCTTGTCTCTTGACTTGGGAAGCCAAGCGCACGTCGTCTTGATGATGGGGCCTGTCAAATCTTGCCGCCTGACACGGGGGGTGCCCCTGTCAGTCACCATTTAATGGGTGAAGACTTCTGGGCTCCTATTACACTGGGAAACGGGAGCCTTGCTTTGACTAGAGCGGGAAGACCGACTCTGGCTGGGATAAGAGGATGAGAACCTCTCACCATCATTATTTGATGGGATATGTCGGGCTGCACGTTGCCTGACACACGTGATGGTGCGCCTGACATCCTGGGTCCCATCAGTCATTCGACCGGTCACAAACCGGTTGAGTGCACTGCACACCACATTAAATGTGACGTGGCGCGACCTCTCGGGTCGCCATTAATGCGGGTAGGTGGGCACCTGGAGGCGGACACCTAACCAACCGTACGTGGTGACCTAGAGAGGGGATCGGGGGAGCCCGACCCCTAGTCATGGGAGGGGGCGGTCGCCGCCCGACCTTGGGCCCGATCCCCCCTCGGGGGAGGGCCACGTGGGACATGCCCTGACAGCATTTGAACCGGGACTAAAGATGACCAACCAGGACTAAAGATCAAATATGCCCGTTACCCTTTTGAACCGGGACTAAAGATCATCTTTAGCCCCGGTTTTTATTGCATCCGGGACTATTGTGAAATTCGGCCGACCGACGAAAAATGGTTTCTCCACCAGTGAAAGTGTCGCCGGATCTCACGGGTAGGGAGGGCGTCGCCGCCCACCGCCGCCGCTTGTGGGTGGGAGGGCGCGGCTCGTGGGGTGGAGAGGCACTGTTCGCGAGAGAGAGGAGGACGAGAGAGCCCCTCGCGGGAGAGAGGGAGAGAGGATGACGAGAGAGAATGCCGCTCGCTCACCTTATCTGCTCTTGAGTGGATAAGGACGAAGGCCCAGCTCAGCTCGGTTTTTACGGTACCATTTTTTAGAAAAAAAACAACACCTATAATATTAACTAGCACCTATATTAAATTAAAGGTGTCAGTTTTTTTAAAAAAATCCGATAACTATAGTATTGGTGTCGGTTTTTCTCTAGAACCAGTACCTATACAGTTACTCAAAGGTGTCGGTTATATATTTTTTTCAGCCCACGGAGGGGGTAAAGTCTATAGGTACCGGTTTTAGCATTTCCGGTACCTATCGTGTCAACTTTTTTGTGATGTTTGATAGTACTGTATGAATCTGGATAACTTCCTATCTAGATTCGTAATAGGATATATCATATTCCATACTAGTTTATTTTTTATGAAACGAGGAGGGTAAGCTGTAACTAAGAACTTGAGAATCAGGTGTGAAACTTAACACCTTATATTTAGGAAATATTATTAAAATAAGTAGATTGCCTAAATGGTGGTTGTTTCCTCGGCATGAAAAATATTCGCGTTTTAATACCGTGATTCAATTTTCCTAATAAAGCGAAAAAATAGAATCTTTATTGACTAAGATAGGTGTGTTCGTAGTATCGTATAAACTCTATAATTATCATCAAACGCTTAAGCAAAGCCAAATGAAACAAAATCATTCTTTCTCTTTAAGAAACATACAATATGCGCTCACAACATGCGCATTCACCCCTAAGAATACAAATGTACACCTTACCTTTATAAGTATCTCCAAAATACTGGACGGTACATCTAAGATCGACAGTCACCACGGGTATCTCGGTGTCAACGAGTACATCACCTACCACTAGAAGAATAATTAGCCATAAATACAAACACATGTGTCAGATTAAAAGGGGATGAACATGTTTTACCGCAAGAAATCCAACCCAGTTAAGCTACACTCACAAGAAACAAACTCATTCTAGCTAGATTAGTAGAGTATAAGAAGAATACTTTTTGAAAAATAAAATGAGAGATCTAAAGGCATGTTACAGCGCATTGGTTTGAATTGAAACATGAAAATTGTGAGGATCATATATAATTTTTAGAAACCCTTGGGGTCCCTCACTTCGTACCCTGACAATAGACGGCCGGGGCCTGATCGATGATACTACTATTACATCAATACTAGGTGATTCCCCGTGCTTTGCTGCGGAAATCACTAAGTAACTTTTAATATTTTTTAATAAACGAGCTAAAAGTAAAAAATTATATTAGTTATTAACAACAAATAAAACCGGTTTGTCTAATTATGTTAAGAGAGAAATATATTTGGTAGACTCTGTATGAGATTGTAGATGAAATATGATATCCCACACTTTGATTATCTGGATGAATATATGTTAAGTATTATAAAAATGATGGATATATATGTTAAAAATATTGTGAAAAATAATGTGAAGGAAGATGATTAGATGTTGATTTGTAGAAATCAATGAATTATAGATGATGTTGCTGTTGAAATTATAAGCACATAATGATTTGATTTATCCCATAAATAAATCATGACATTGCAGATGTAAACTAGATTGAACGCATCATTAGATCTACACATATAAACTAAGCAGTAAAACATGAACAGATCAAATATGCGAAACATGTCGAACACGTACCGAGGTGGCGGAAAGACCGGTTGCTCGGCAGGAACTACTCGCGGTTTCCGGCGTCGACGAAGGTGCGCAGCACGCGAGCGGAGAGGAAGGCGAGCCGTCGCGGACGAACAGGGAGCAGTCGCGCGAAGCGCTTCCCAAAAACCTTATTGCCACCTTCTCCCGGTGCAGGACGTCAAAGACAGAGGTTCCGGAAACCTGCTCTCCCGATCACCGGTGCACGCCGGCGAGCGGGATGGAGTAGTCTACGAGCGACGGCGCAGTACAGAGTAGGAGGAAAACCCTAGATTGATTTCGCGTGTGTTGCGTGAAGGCGGCGGCTCGGTTTATATAGAGATAGGTCACTTGATCAGAGCGCCCGCACGATCTCCACTCTGTGTAACCGAACCGGATAAGTCGCGCGTAACTTATCCGGACTCCATGCCGTTTTCACGCACCAGATTTTTCGGCATGTTTCCAAAACAAAAACAAATCCGAATTTCCTGCAGCAAAACAAAACTGCAAAAGGGGGTTGCATCTGCGCACGGGTGAGGAGCCAATTTTGCGGACCATTCGACGTGTACGTCGTGCACCTGCCATGCCAGGCAAGCGAGCGCGCGCGTGTTTCCCCTCTTCTCTCCACCACACATGCTTCAAGTGGCTAGGAGAGCATCCTCCCTTTTAAGGAGGTCCCCTCTCCTAGAATAAGGAATGTGGTACTAAACTACACATGCATGACATCCTATGAGGTGGGCTTTTGTGATTTTCCAAATAATTAATTCCAACAGTTGCATGCTTACGTAAGTTATGTATGTAATTATTGCTAGTGGATGATGAGATGGCATGTTTGCATGTTGAGCTTTAGAATTTATGGGTGATAATTTTATAGTAAGAGATAGGATAACTAGGAGCTCACAGAAAAAAAAATTGATGCAATAACGATAAGTAAATTTGAAACAGATGAAGTTTTTAATTTCTATAAACGGAGTTCATGCACATACTACAATCTTTGTGCATTAATTAATTCCCAACAGCTAGCTCTCCCCCCGTGTGCAGAGATATATATTATAATCATCGTGAACGATCGAGAAATTAGTCAAAATATATCGTACACATGCAGCTATCATGGACACACAGATTCATATTTATACATGGAGACCAAACCTAATTTGAAGGAGAACCCGTAGCTAATCAGCAATGATTAGCTAGTCAATTAGCCAGTCTGGACTTCAACCAGACAGACCGAGGAAAGATGTGTGATCGAATCCATCCAAAGCTTCTCCTTGAATAAACAGGATTTGCACGGCTCGATTTTATTTAATTAAGTAATTAGTCTCTGGCTAATCACAATGTTTAGGCTTAGATTATGTCTTAAATTTTTTGGAGATCTGGCCGGCCGGACTGCGCGGCGATGAGTGGCGCTGTCGAGGGACAAACCGTCCAAAGAGAAGAACAGCACGATCATCCTGTACCTACCGATCTACCTGTCGTCGTGTCTATTTTATCCCAAAAAAATTAAAGAATGTAAAAACGACATATATTAATAGATATATATATAACACACACCTAAAAATATTATAAAATTATTCTACAAATAACAAACTCCCCAAGTAGTTAGTGATAATTTATATATCCTGATGGCAGTTGATCGAATTTAGTCAGATGCAGAGACGACAATCATGGAAATTATGCACACTAACTGGGTGCAAAAAAAATGAGTAAATTTCTCTAAAAGAAGAGAGAATAAGTCTCAATTAATTAAGCTGAAATTAAGTAGATTGCACAAGCAAAAACTAAATTTTATTTTTTTTATTACATCGAAGACGTGAAAGAGACCACAAAGTCAAGTTGCAGTTTTCCGACAAAATTACATGATATTTTAATAATAATTTTGTTAAAATTGTTTAGCTAAAGTTAATATTCACTAATAATTTTAATAGATATGATTTTAAGCATAGTGCCCTATTGCATCAAAAATTCAAAATGACGAAAATCGAATCATAACTACATAAAACATCAAGGACGACATTAATTATTTTCTCCCTCTTTTAACCCACATACGGCTGTGGACAAATTAATTATAAATGACATTATATTTTCCATGATTAAACAGGAAATATGCCTATCAATTTAATCAATGACCTTGGCTAGGGTTTTTTTTTTTTAAATCAACACCACTCCAACTGTACAAATTAGTAATTAAATTTGTAATGTTGTGCCTAATTACACCTGTGATGCTAGCATACATAATTAATAATAGCCAGTTTTATTATGTTTGGTAGTTGTCGTGTGCAGTAGCAGCATGTGTGATCGCTTTTGGAGTGACACGGAGCCGTCGTGATCATCTCTCTTTAATCCCTGTTTGATGCATGTCAATTAGCCACGATAGCTAGCTTAATTAGCTGCTTCCAAAAGCTACTGTTGTCGGTAAGTAGAACATGCACGAGGGGGTATAGCTAAGCTACATATAGAGAGAGATAAAACTATATATATTAATTATGTGTAGACAAATTGATTACTACTATATATTAATTCAATCGAGCCAAGTGAAAACTTTATAGCTGAAAGTGTAACTAATTTGATTTTCTTTTTCCTATACATAAAATAATCCAACTTTCAGTGTTTAGTTGGTGGAGATGTATTACGTGGAAAGGATCGATTAAGCTCATCATGAATGCTGTCCATGCATGCAGCAAAGAGTTGCTGCTGTGTCTGTTTCCCACAATAATCTTTTGATTGTGTGTTATATTAGGACACCTGTTTATTCGATCTTGTCCCTTCCTTTGAAGATTAGCTAGGGACATGTTCTTGCAGCAGATCACACGAGGGCACGCATGCAAGAGAGCTGCTAAGTACAATTAACCTAATTAAAATAACAAGATAAATTAAGGCTAAATGGCAGCCTAGATCGATATATATATATTTATTTTAGTTACCATCGATCAGTTTGTAGCTTTTTATTTCAAGAAATGCAAAAGGTGGATCCATGCATTATGATCACTTAATCCTTTAAAAAGAAAAGAAAAGACGATTAATTATCTCATGCATGGTAGGAATATTGTCGAGTCAAACAGGAAAATGTTTTGATATGATCTTTTTTTTAAAAAAAAATAGTTGATCAATCATTAACGCTAACAACGGGTGCACACTCATTCCTATAAACCCACATATGCAGACCCTGTGTCTAAGTCTAAAATTTGAATCCAAGTGGATAGATATAAGTTTAGTTACGCTCGCTTCACAATATATTTACCACGCAGGTTTCCCAACCTCCATAATTTGTTTTACACCAGATGGTGGAGACCCTATCAAGTGTACCTGAAATTTCGAAAATATTGTACAACTGAGTGTGCTAATTAAGCTTTGAAATGAGCCTGAAATCTGGCGTATATACTCGGTCAGTGGTCGCAATTCGGCCTGTCAGCAGGCGTGATTTTCGGCCACTTAACGTGCACTATTTCGGCCCTTCAGTCGGTGCAATTTTTGTCCATAAATTTGCACAATTTCACTTCATAACCTGGCGCAGTTTGGCCTAGAGATGGCAAAAGTGTACACCCGTCGGGTTTCCTCACCCCTTACCCACACCCGTCAAAATTAAATATGCCCATTACAACACCCACACCCACGGTCGGGTACAAAATTTTTCCCATACCCATACCCATATGTAGTGCACATGGGTGGTGGGTTTCCAACGGGTACCCGCACTCGCAACTTGCGAGACAACCTTCCAGCCTCTACGCCTACAGCGGCCACCGTGGCGAGCAACGACCTCAGGAGTGGCGGCGTCGTTGAGCAGAGGCCGATGGGGGCTAGACGATGGTGGTGGCGGCCTTGGTGAGCGGAGGCTGGAGGTGGCTAGACGACGGTGATGGCCACGACAAGCTTGAGTGCATGATGCGTGCGGCGGCAATACGGAGGGGAGAAGGGGAGAAGTTAGTCTTGGCACTGAGGGGGGCTTTGATGGTTGTGATCCTTGGGCCATCAATTTATTAACCCATGGGTTAACGTGTTCGGGTGCCAAGGAAACGTAACCGCACCCGATATATCCGATGGGTGAAGGTTTCGGCTGTTAAAGATCCACGGGTATGATATTTGGACAGTATCTACCTCCTAATATAGTAAAAATCGAATGGGTTTCGGGTCACAGGTCGCCATTGGCATCTCTATTTTGGCCATAGTTGATCGTGATTTTAGCCCATAGATGCGTAAATGCGTGTGAATTCATCCCGTGAGTGAAAATGAATTCGGCCTGGTCAGCTTGAATTCGGCCCATAGATGTGCGCTAATTCAGCCCGTCAGTGCTCGTGAACTCTGCCCATTGGTGCACGTGAATTAAGCCCACAGCTGAGCGCGATTTCGGCCCATTAATAGCATGATTTCAGGCCATCTCGTCTTTCATTTGAAATCATGCTCATTAGGGAAAAGTATGCTTTGACTCCTTCAACTATTGCCCGAGTATGATTCATGTCCTCCAACCACAAAACCGGGTATATCGACTCCTCCAACTATCAAAACCGGCGCAAACAATGCCCCCAGTGGTTTTGGAAGTGGTTTTAGATGACGTGGTGGTCTTGACTGAGTCTTTGTCCTACGTGACGCTTATGTGGCATTAGAATAGAAACAAAAAATGAAAAGAAATATGTGGAGCTCATATGTCATTCACACAAATAAAGTATTGTAGAACCCACATGTCATCCTCCATCTCCTTCCCTTTATCCTCCTCCCTCCATCTCTCTCCCTTATCTCTCTCTCCCCCAGCCTTTCTCTTCACCTTGGCCGGAGCGGCGGTCATCCTGCCGTCGTCGCCGCCGCCGGCGCTCCCCATTGTCATCCGGCGCCGTGCTGCTGGCAGGCTGAGAAGAAAAAGAGGAGAGAGAGAGAGGAGGATGGGGGAGAGAGGTAGAGGAAGAAGATGACAGGTGGGCCTCTACTTTATTTTTTTAATCTTTGATGACTAGGATGCCACGTCAGTGAAACGTGAAACCGTTCCCCAAAACCGTCAAAGGAGTCAAATTGCCCTGATTTTAATAGTTGGAGAGTCGAGATATCCGGTATTATGGTTTAGGGATACGAATAAGATTTGGGCACTAGTTAAGGGAGTCAAAGTGGACTTATTCCATGTATATTCGGCCGATGAGTAGTCAAATTTCGGCCTAAATTCTACTCCCCCAGACGTCAATAGCCAATCTGAACACATTTGTCCCTTGCAGAGATGTAATATACACTGTACTATAATTTGCACATTTTGAAAGATTGTACAGCTTTGACGAATTCTAGTGTTGAAACACTTAGTATCAATGTACCGTGGACAGAAAGTTGGATTTTTACATATAATTTCAAAAGGACAATCTTCATTCAAAATACGTCTCCACTACAGTTATTTCAAAAAATAAAAAAATTGGTGCACTATCACATAATTGCACACAAATAAATTCGAAAAATACACAACTTGGCCACTTCAAATATTTCAAAAATCTCACAATTTGATCTCAGAAACAGAATGGTTTTGTTTAAAGTTCAGTTAGGAACCGAGCAAAATTTTGCACCGTGCTTTCAGATAAATTGTCAAATCTTTCACCACATTTATTTATTGGTAATCTTTATTAATCAGATAATGGAGAGAACAATACAGCTACATTTCACCAGAACAGTTGATGCATGGCCCCCCAACTTGCTTTCTTATTTACCATCAAACATGCATCCTAAATACCAAAATTATCAAGTGTCACATGCTTGAGAATCGCACTAGCATGTAATCTTGGAAGGCTTCTGCAGTTAATACAGCAGATGTCCTACCTTCAAATGGGAACAGCTTAAATTTGTATAAGCCATAAGATCAAGTATACCTTTGATAAATTGTTTGCATATTTCAAGAATAATTTTGATGATGGTATCAAATCCATGTATCACAAAGTATCTGAAGGTGGGGGGCTTCCTGTATTTATCTGCCTAGTAACTGGCGTCCTCTGTCGTCGGCCTCCTCAAGAAATAGCGCAAGCTATTAGCAAGAACCTGAAGAAACAAGATATATCAGATAGAAATTATACCAAATCCCATACTGCTAACCTTGTAAGAAATTTCATCGATATTTAGATAGTTTTTTTTCTTGGGAAGAATAAAGGCTATGTTCCATCAATATACATGGTTTCACGAGAATTAGATAGCACAGCGAAAATACAGCAGTATGATAAGCTTTACCTGCTGCAAGGCTTTGATCAATGGTTTACCCCTATAACTGACATGGAATTTTGCTTTAGCCAGTAGGCCCTACAAGAGATGCATTGTTTAGCACTCTGGGGAGAAACAGGTTCCCTTTTATGAAAGGCAGCCTCAAATGATTAGTGTTACCTCCGTGTCAAATTCTCCAGATTGGACGGTGATGTTGATGTCATCAATGATCTTAACAAGGTCAACCAACAAACCTGGTCGGTCAGCTGTTTCCACTACAAGTAAGCTGAAATGGAACAAATATATGAGACAAATGAATGGAATTTTACTGGCATCACAAATACAGTAATCCAGCATCCCATTGACCATCTTAATTAAGTAGATCTAAGAAAAAAAGCATCATTGGCATTTAGGCACTTTATTTTGTTACTCAAAAATCTTCAAAGAAAAAATTGGCATAGTTCCCCAGTAATAAACACATTAATCGACAGCTAAATCCTGCCCCCGGGTCAGCTACCCTTTTTATGACACAAGCCTTAACCAGAGAGGAGCAGTCTATCTTCCAATCTAATAGCATGTTGTTCTGATGGTAAAAAAAAAATGTGAATTTTCCTAACAATTTGAGGAATAAAGCATAAGGCAAGACACAAGTCATACCTTCTGTCAGGGCCATCATCATATATGTCTATGTGGGTTGCTATGTCCACATCAACCTGACAAGTCACATGCAGAAAATATTTATGTATAGGAAAGGATTACAAGCCTAAAGTTCGCCAATAAGAATACATACGCACGAATAAGACGGTTTCGTAATGCATATGCACAATAAGATGGTTTCAGGACCTCCATAGATATATTAAGTGATTTTTTGGTCCTTCTAGATTATAAGAGAATCATAAAAGATGTGTAATTTGTTATATATGAATGAGTTTAAGCTAGTACCAGTTCTGTAGGGGGCTCTGGACCAAAAGTTGCACCCAGAGCCAATTGGCTGCTAGCTTCCTGATGTCAAACAAATTTCCAGCAGGTTGCATTTAGTAAACATTTTCATAATGATGCAGGTTGATAAGAAATAAATAAGGAACTTACTGGGTGGTACTGAATCATGTTGTTTATAATTGTCAGCCGTACTGCTTCTAACAACTCTGGTTCACCAATTTTGCGACCAGTCGACCTGTACAGTATTCCTGTCACTCTAGGCAAGAACTGATATGTGCAGAAAAGTACAATGAAGAAAGATGTCACATTCTGTTGTAAGTAGGAGATCAAACTTTTATGGTATATATTCCTCATGTCAAGATTTACGTATCTGAAATATTTAGAGAAGAACATTCACTTACAATTTTGTTATAGCTAACTTAATATGCTTGCCAGTAGAATCGAGGCAGACGCTAGCTTTCACAACATTTAGCCCTAAATTCTTCAGGGCATTCATCTTCACGACAGAAAAATAAATAATCAGCACAATGAAAATGATAATTAGATTTATTGCTATTGAATGGTGAAATTAATTGTGAGGCCAGCGCAAATGCATACGGTATCAAGAAGATCACCGAGACGGTCACCCAAAGTTATCTCTACAATGGTCGCATCCGGATCTGAGTCTTGATCTATTATAACTTTCGGGGTAGGAACTGTGTCAGTGTTGCTAGAGCTCCCATCCTGCTAACCAAAGTATATGCAGTTGAACATGGAAGTTCATCCAATGTTTTTCTGTAAGCTATGCTATCTACCTCGACAGCCGCAGAGGAAGCAGCTCTAGGAACCCTGACAGCAGGAGAGGACAGCCTACACAAAGACAGACCAATTGTTAACACTACACAATTAAAGACAGATATATATCAGAGAAGCTACAAATATAACATTATTAATTTATTGTTACGCAGGATAAATAATAAATGCAATCTGCAGCAACAAAATCCAAAAGTAAATTCATCATAGCAGTTTTAACTTGTCTTCTTGCACAAGAAGAAAACAAATCAGCTTGCCGAAAAGCAAGTATAGAGCATCCATTTGGGCCTTGTCCGCAGGTGACAGCATGTGTCCCGTACTCAAGACACAATTAGGAAACTACTCCTAGTACTTATCATGTTTAAAAGGCCTACGATCACTCCAATCTGATTTCATGGTTAAAACAAGAATTTCTCCTAAAGCTTCACAAGAGCTCACAGATCTAGGAAGACTAAGAGCGAAACATTTTCCCAACTAAGATATATCTACCAAATCTAGTGCAACCCATCCCCACAATAATTCCTCTGGTTTTGTTACCCATGTTTTCAGCTAAGCTTGTTGCAACAAAAACATATCACTGGCTTCAAAAAGAAAAGGAACACAAGCACATGATATTTATATTTCAACCAGGGAGCGCTGAATCAGCCGATATCATTTTTTACACCATCTCACGGGAGAAACTGTGAAATATTCTGAGTAGACATTCCATTATGGATACGCCATAGAACTTATTATCCCGTTCAGTTAATCTGTCTAATAATATAAATGCATATGTGGGTTCACAAATTAGAACCAGAAATCATCAATATCATACCAGGCACCAGCAACAAGAACTTCGGTAATAAAAAAAATCTCACCCTCTCTGATCCTTTCTGAGCATACTAATAACTTGTATATCATGCCACTCAAACAGAATATACGAATCTAAGAATCAGAGGATTAATATCTTCGATAATGTCAATTACTAGCACTTTAAAGTACATACTTCCAGCTGATAAAAACGAAATTTTTGTAAGCTGCACGCGATACTAAAACGCGCTCATGTCTAAACCCAATCACGGCATACACTACCATTTCATAGAAAAAAAAACGTGACAATAATAATAACATAATGAAACAGAAAAAGGTGTTATCAGAGTGGGAAAAAAAAGACAAGAATTATTTGGCCAAAAAAAAAAAAGAGGAAATCTTGGATCTTGGCCAATCTCCTCACCTCAGCCCAGCGTGCGGCGGCGGCGGCGCGGGCGGCGGTGACTGCCATTTCGGCCATGGCAAGAAACGGAGCCGAGGAAGGGAGGGGGGGATCCCAATCCCAAGAAGAAGAAAAGGAAGCAGCTTTTGGTTGGGTCTCAGCTGCACGGAGGAGGTGGAGATGGAGGTGGTGCTACAAAGGCGAAGGCGAAGGCGAGGACGGGATCATGACGACGATATCTATGGCTGTCGCGGCGGCTCTATCCATAGGATAGCGAGATGCGAATGGGAGGTGGGCAGCTTGTGCTTCACCCTCAGCTCTCCCCTTCTCTTCTCCTCTCCTCTCATATATACCTCCACTCCACTCTCTCTCTCTCTCTCTCTCTCTACTCTTCTCTCTGGTGAGGAGAGATCAGATCAGAGATTTATTTGACCCTTCTTCTGGTGGAGAGGAGGAGGATTAGCTTGTCTGAAAATTGACAGGATTCTGGTGTAGGAACAAGGGACAGATGCAGGTAAGATTGGTTGGTGAGCTGGCTGGCCACCTGGGGGGGCTTTCTTGCTGATGATAATGTCAGTGGTAAACAGGTTTGAAGCTGGTCACTGGTCACTGGTACTCCTGCAGGCTGCATGGATAAAAAGATTGGGAAGCTCTGGATTTGAATTTATGATTTGAAATTGTATTCAGAAATTTGTTGAGTTAGGGTGTGTTTAGTTAGGGAAAAGGAAATTTTTGGGTGTCACATCGAATGTTTTACCGGATGTCGGAAGGGGTTTTTGGACACGAATGAAAAACTAATTTTAGAACTCGCCTGGAAACCGCGAGACGAATCTTTTGAGACTAATTAAGCCGTCATTAGCACATTAGGGTTACTGTAGCACTTATGGCTAATCATGGACTAATTAGGCTTAAAATATTCGTCTCGCGGTTTCCTCCATAACTGTGCAATTAGTTTTTCTTTTTATCTATATTTAATGCTTCATGCATGTGTCTAAAGATTCGATGTGATGTTTTTAGAAAAAAAAATTGGGAAACTAAACGGGCCCTTAGTAGCTGCAGGACAGTGGAGGAACTATGGCTACGGATTGTTGAGTACTTCTTTTATACACTGCATGAGATAAAAAAATATTCCCTCCGTATTTGAATGTATGACGCTGTTGATTTTTTGAGATACATTTGACCATTCGTCTTATTTTAAAAAGTTTTGTAATTATTATTTATTTTATTGTAACTTGATTATAATCAAATGTTCCTTAAGTACGATTTAAATATTTTTATATTTACACAAAAATTTTAAATAAGACGAATGGTCAAACGTTAATAAAAAAGAGAACGGTGTCCTACATTAAAAAACGAAGGTAGGCATGTTTGTCTAGGAAGTCGTAGGCCCGCAACTAGTTTTGAAACTTAATTTTAGAATTGATTTAGGTGTTGTTTTTTAAGCTTTGCCTTTTATACTAGAGTGGATAAATAAAATCTTATGCTAAAATTACATTCCATTGCTTTGGTCGTATGTCTTCAATTTGTAAGTTACAGCCAACAAAATACCTTCTATGCACGACTAATGACCGTACAAAAATATATGGAATTCTCGAAGATGTATTGTCAATATTTCCAGCATTGTAAGGTTTTGTCTATTCAACTTTTCTTGTGATCATATAGAAAGCTACTTATGGCGTTTATAGTGTCACATGGCTACAGTCTTCTCGTAATATATTAGTTTTATAATTCTTTATGACAGGTACATGTTAGTTTCCAAATTAAACGTACAATTTGGAGTATTATTTTGAGAAGGATTGCTCAATAACCAATAGTGTTTTGTCCATAGCTTGCCTATGTAGTTTCTTTTTTTTTTTTAGTCATGTGGGTAAGTTTTGGTTTAGTTAAGCCTTACATGAAGAATCCATAGCGTGTAGATAGAGTCATATGTACATGATTCTGATTCTGTGTGTAGAGCTCAATTTAATTCTTAGTGCCCACAAATATTTCGTACTACATTCCTTTCAAAAAATAAATATTTCGTACATGCTGATGCGGTTTTTAAGAGGAATTTAGTGATATATGTCAGCCGATAACTACTACTGTGCAATTGTTCATTGTTAATTATTTATCCGATATTAACAAAGAAATAATATAAATGGAATATATGGATATTCGGATGGTAGCGTGGCCATATGTGTATCATTGACTCAAAATGGCTCCCTTAAAATGAAGCAAAACGATTTTTCGGATTGTGCGTGTAACTGACAAATGCAATGATCAACTTTTCAGGAGAACTTTTGAATTTGCCCCCAACTAAATCAAAATTAGAACTAATTACGTGCATCCACCTTCCTAGCACGCAGGCCAAACAAGAAAAGAGAACGATTATAAAGGTCTTGAAACAATTGACAAGTTTTTTAAACTGATTTTCATACTCACCTGGTTCATCAAATGTTCATAATATGCTACTCATATCTCACTTATATGAGGGTATTATTGGCTCAGATAAGATCCCCATGCGTGGCATTGGCTGAAAATCATTTTCAGATTTATCCACCATGTACACTGATTTTGACACGAGAATATTCTTGCAGAAAACAGCCATAATGATTGGACTTCTTTTCTGCTATTTAGTTGAAGTTGTTGAAAGATATGCATAATCTTTTTAGAATATGTTAGGGCCCTACCATCTGGTCTTAATGGATAAGATTTTTTTTTCGTCATTTACCAATGCAAATTTCATAAATTACTCATTATATATGAACGCAAACTAAAAAATTGGATCTTTAATTTACACCCGGGTTTCATGTTTTATCCAATCAAATAGGGGTGTATTGCTAACATGAATTTGAAAAGGTACAGACTTTCTAATCTAATTTCTGAGGCTTAGAGTACAAGTATTCTTGTAATATTTGGGTGGTGTGTATGTCTACCTAGATCAGATTTTTATCCATTAATTATCTAAAAAAATTCACACACATCACAACATTAATCAGGGAAATGTTAATATGAAGTTTTTATTCCAGTTTTAGCCGATTACTTTGGGGTAGGTTGATTGATAATACAGGTACTGACCAAGACTACTCAAGGTTCATTGGTCACTCTTTTTTTTCTTCCTTGCTCGCTTTTTGCATTTTGGTGGCTTTGGTTGAACCAACGTTTAAGAAAGAAATTGATGTAGATTCGTTGATGGACGGCCGAGATCCAGACTTATTTAATAGCCCAGATCTGTATTTCGTATACTGATTAAGACACAAGAAAAATGGATGGTCAGAAATGTGTAATGCAGTTAGCTGTCAATTTAGCTAATAATCAAATGATGCGTGTGATGTGTTAGTACAAATGGCTCTGTTCATGTCCGAAAAGCCATCGTGTGATTAATTGTGTCGCCAGCTATGTTGACAAGATACGCATGCTAGTTTATGTTAATAATAAAATAATAGCACAAACTAAAATTTGCAAGAAAAATAAGACATGAATACCTGCTACCATTAAAAATAGATTGTAGAAACATTTATCCTGGCAACGATCACAACAATACTTCATTTCGAGAAAAAAAATGATCAGAACAATACTATGAAAGAAAATGCACCTTTTCTTTCTTCTTGCCGATGTCCACAAATCTGTTTGCTGGCCCAGGCCAGGGCCCAATATCTTATATCACGGAGGGATAGGTTCACTTTAAGTCCCTCATTTTGATGCAAGTTTGGATTACATTCTCAAACCACAATAGCAGAGATAACGTGTCATCCAACTTATAAAACCGTAACTGAGGTCCTAGGTAATATAGGTAATATAGTAATCGGTTTTGACTGATGTGGTGAATGGGACAAACGTGGGCCATATATCAGAGCAATTTCTTCTTCTTCTAACCTCTCCTCTCTCTTCTCCTTTTCCCATCTCGGCGTAAACATGAGGGACCTAAAGCCCGACCCAATGCTCAAGTCGATCTCCTGAGCCCAATGTCCCCAACCCTAGTGACTACCTCAAACTCCTCAATTTCTCGCCAACGCTAACTCGTGAGCGGACACACCTCTTTCTTATTATCAGATCGGGCTGGCAGATCAAGTGAAGCTCATTTGTTTATAGCTTATTATTAGTTTAATGACAATTGAATAACGACATGAATATTTTTTTTTAGATAATGGGTTAAAAACCCGGCCTCTACATCCAACGGGATGTACACAGCCAACCAAATTCTTACATAAGCATTGAAGCTCCACCCATTACATGGGTAACAAAAACAAAATAACTTGGACCACAAAAAGAGTCAAGAACAACCAAAAAAAGGGTAAAACCACCATCCAGGCACACCACATCAAACAGACACGAAGTGCTAACCTAATCTTGAATTCTCCTTCTGAAGTTCCAGCCATAGTTGGAGTAGAACTCTAAAACTCTCATCTCTAACACTTTGCAGTATTCTTTCACCAAAGTGCCATCCTCTTCATTAAGCAACAAGGACCAAAGTCTTGCCCAATATGTCCCCCTGAAAATCACCTGCAAAAAGGAGTAAGCATTTGATCCATTAAAGACCACATCATTATTTCTGAAAATAACGACATGAATATTAGACAATGGTTTTACACTATAGATATCTTTTTTTTTTCTTTCGAACACATTATAGATTTTGGCTTTCATATAAACATGCACATACTCATTCTAAGAAACACACGCTCGCCGTACCACTAGGAATGCCTCTAAAGGGACGACATATTTTTAAGTTGACGAAGTCACCAAGGACTAGTGACAGAGCTATAACTTGCTTAATAGTAGGGCTGAACCAATATAATCTTTCTTCTAAAAACTTTCAATTCAAATAAATTATAGAACTTTTATCTAAATATCACAATCACTCTTTTTTTCAACATCAATTGTTGGCGCCTTCCCGTCTACCACCATAGAAGTTTCTTGCTGCGGAGAGGCTAGCACAAGCATCATAGGACACATTGTGACGGGCTGACGGCGAAGTCTTCGTAGCTAGAGCAGCGTCTGAAAGCCGACTCTGCCGCCAGCCAGTGCTAGGGTTTGAGGACCTTAGACGTAATCACATGGCTAGAGTAAAGGAAATAGGAAGGGATCGAGGGTGGCTGGAGATGATAGAGATGGGCACGTTTACTTCCTCGACCAAATAGGAATGGTGTGAGATGGGAAGTCGAGAGAAGATGAAGTGGTGGATCTGTGGTCGCGCTGATTGAGTCTTTTCCCCTTCCATGCTACCAGCCTTATATGCCTGATGGGCTAAAACATGACATTGCATGTGCATCAAATAACATTCTTGTTTAATTACATAGTAGACGGCAATGATCCCCTTTCGTTTTATTTTTAAGGCAAACGTCAAGGATTTAAACACACATCCAAGCCGTTGGTGGTGACCACAAGTGGTAACAAATATCTGGTAAAAGCCGATCTTTTTTAGTTTCAATTTTCATTGACCAATTCCAATGTTTAAAAAAAAAAAGAAAAAGAGAAAGAAACAGACGAAACCAGATGGAACTAGAAGTAGCAGCAGCCAGCAGGTGATAAAAAAGGGCGGGCAAGCTGCATGTGGGCCCACATGTCAGGAGATTTCATGGTGCAGGTTCCCCGCCTTATCCTCCCCGGATCCCCCCTCACACTTCACACATCCCCACTCAGCTGCACGCTGCTGCGTGGCTGGGTGTGGGTGGGGTAGTGAAAAAAATCATCGCGCGCGCGACGAAGCAGCAGCAGCGACGTCTCGGTGAGTGACGGTGAGCTCGGCCGATCCATCCATCCAAGAACGTACGTAGGTGCGGCGGCGGAGCTGATGAATTCCGGCGGCCGGAGCCTCCTCTCGTCGCCGCTCTTCGCCAGCTCTTCCCCGGCCTTCCGCGGCGGCGCCGCCGCCGCCTCCTGCTCCTCGTCTTCCTCCCCGTCCTCCTCCCGCGCCACTTAGAGCATGGCGTGAGAAGTGGTCTTGGTGGTTAGTTGTTTCCGTTGTATTCGTTCCTTTATATATGGAAGTAAACAGAAAAGCAGCTGAGTTAAGCGCTGCACAAAATTTGCTCTGTTTCCTCTGTTCTGCGAATTTGCAGGTTTAGCCACAGTACGCGTGCGTTGTGTTCGTCCAGTTTCCTGCTAGCGATCGCTGGGGAAATTCCTAATAGGACAAACGTGGGCCATATATCAGAGCAATTTCTTCTTCTTCTAACCTCTCATCTCAAACTCCTGAGCCCAATGTGCCCAACCCTAGTGACTATCTCAAATTCCTCAATTTCTCGCCAACGCTAACTCGTGAGCGGACACACCTCTTTCTTATTATTAGATCGGGCTGGCAGATCAAGTGAAGCTCATTTGTTTATAGCTTATTATTAGTTTAATGACAATTGAATAACGACATGAATATTAGACAATGGTTTTACACTATAGATATCTTTTTTTTCTTTCGAACACATTATAGATTTTGGCTTTCATATAAACACGCACATACTCATTCTAAGAAACACACACGCTCGCCGTACCACTAGGAATGCCTCTGAAGGGATGTCATATTTTTAAGTTGACGAAGTCACCAAGGACTAGTGACAGAGCTATAACTTGCTTAATAGTAGGGCTCAACCAATATAATCTTTCTTCTAAAAACTTTCAATTCAAATAAATTATAGAACTTTTAATTATCTAAATATCACAATCACTCTTGTTTTCAACATCAATTGTTGGCGCCTTCCCGTCTACCACCATAGAAGTTTCTTGCTGCGGAGAGGCTAGCACAAGCATCATACGACACATTGTGACGGGCTGACGGCGAAGTCTTCGTAGCTGGAGCAGCGTCTGAAAGGCGACTCTGCCGCCAGCCGGTGCTAGGGTTTGAGGACCTTAGGCGTCATCACATGGCTAGAGTAAAGGAAATAGGAAGGGATCGAGGGTGGCTGGAGATGATAGAGATGGGCACGTTTACTTCCTCGGCCAAATAGGAATGGTGTGAGATGGGAAGTCGAGAGAAGATAAAGTGGTGGACAGCCTTATATGCCGACAATGATTTTTTTTTATTTTGGTGTTGCTATAATTATGTCGACATATTTTCTGGGTAATCACAGTCGATTTTCTGTTCAAATTGATATCCCTTGAGATTCGTGCTATGATTAAAATACCAGTGTAATATTGAATGTCTTTGTGTGTTGCAGCGTGAAGCCAAACAATTAAATTTAAATTTCTCATCTCGTCAGCATGTGTTTTCATAAAAAAAATTACATATATAATTTAAGGACTTACAAATATAATTTAGGACTTACATTGTAAATACACTAAAATTACATATGTAATTTAGAGACTTACAATATAAATACATACTAACTATTTTTTAGTGAAAAATATAGCACCATAAATATAGTTACTCCCTTTTATTTTTAAGGCAGACGTCAAGGATTTAAACACACATATCCAAGCCGTTAGTGGTGACCACAAGTGGTAACAAATATCTGGTAAAAGCCGATCTTTTTTTGTTTCAATTTTCATCGACCAAAATGTTAAGAAAAGAAACAGACGAAACCAGATGGAACTAGAGTCTAGAAGCAGCAGCCTAGCAGGTGATAAAAAAGGGCGGGCAATTGATGTAGATTCGTTGATGGACGGCCGAGATCCAGACTTATTTAATAGCCCCGACCTGTATTTCGTATACTGATTAAGACACAAGAAAAATGGATGGTCAGAAATGTGTAATGCAGTTAGCTGTCAATTTAGCTAATAATCAAATGATGCGTGTGATGTGTTAGTACAAATGGCTCTGTTCATGTCCGAAAAGCCATCGTGTGATTAACTGTGTCTCCAGCTATGTTGACAACTGACAAGATACGCATGCTAGTTTATGTTAATAATAAAATAATAGCACAAACTAAAATTTGCAAGAAAAATAAGACATGAATACCTGCTACCATTAAAACTCCCCGTCCTCCTCCCGCGCCACTGGTATCTATACTATAGAGTATATATGTATCTTCTTCTTGATTTCTGATGTGAGTGATCGGCTTATCTCTGAAACCGGTTTGGGTTCTCGCAGTGGTGCCCATGGTGCACGACAACGGCGGCGGGCGAGCGTCGTCGACGGCGTGCCACTACTCGCCGTCGCTGGTGGCGGCGGAGGCGGAGGAGCACGTCCACGGCCGCTCCAAGGACGACGACGACGACGCCGCCGTGTCGCTCATGGGCGAGAAGGCCTTGCTGGAGCTGCTCCTCGACATGGTTCGTCCCAAATCATACAGCTGCTTCCAATCTTGCTGACGAGCCATCTAGTTACTTTGCATGCATTTCGATCAATGGCTCCCCCTGTTGTTAATCGGTGCTTAATTAGTTTCGTGTTTGATTGTTTTTTTTTTTCCATTCAAATTTAAGGCTTTGGAACAACACGCACCAGGGAAGAAGCTACCAGCTGAAGAGAGGGAGGAGAGTGAGTTCGACATCTATCTGAGAGATGATAAAAGCCATGTCCTTTACCATCCAGAATTCAGGTACAGGTTCCTATTTCCTCTAGCTTCCGTGTAATTTTGAAGTTATTGAACTTCGATGTATCTGTTTTGTTTTTTCATTAATGTTCAGGTGCAAATTCCTTTTCTCTGCTTATTCTGATATCAACTGATGAGTCATTCTTGGCAGCTCTACATCTGTGAGTTCTTCACCATTGTCCGTAAAATCTAGCGAAAGATCGGATCTTGGTACAGCTTCAGCGGTTCTGACGAAGGACGTGGCATTATTAGCAGAAGAAACACACATTTTAGCAACCCAACTGAAAGCATCACAACTTTACAGGTTTGCCTCCTTCATTATAGGAACTCTATTTGCAACATTGACAGTTTATGTTGGCTTGCAGAATTACCATGTTCTTTGTTCTAATGCGTGGCCCGTGTGTTTTATGATCAGTGTGGATTCGAGCAAGTCAAATGAAGAACTGCAGAGCAAGGGTCAGGTGTTCATTAGATCAACAAGGTTACTCGAGAGGAGATCCAAGCGGCGCTATGCTCCTCGAGCATCGATCGCTGATGTTTCCTGCAGCGCTGACAATTCGAAGAAGAAAGAGAAGTCAAAGAAGTATGGCAGAGTTCTTGATCCAGATGAGCCTTTCAAGCTGTTCCTAAGAGATCGGGAGACGACGGAATTCCTGACAGCAAAAGAGGAGAGACATTTGTTCAGTAAAATACAGGCAAAGCCTTACTTTTACCCTGTCATCTTATTTTCAGCACTGCTCAGGTGAACATTGATTAATTCAGCATCTCTGATTCAAAGATGTGATGATCCCATCAGATTCTTATGAAAATAGAGGAGGCTCACCGGAAACTAGAAGTTCAATGCGGCCGTGAGCCGACATTGGCAGAGTGGGCTGAGGCTGTAGGGATGAGCAGCAAGGAGCTGCAGTCCTCTATCCGCACCGGAAGGCGGTGCCGGGAGAAGATGGCTCGATCGAACTTCAGGCTTGTGATTCATGTAGCTAGGAAGTATGAAGGATATGGTCTTGACATCCAGGACCTTGTTCAGGTTTCATCCATTCTCTTGGACCTACATGTTTCTAAAACCTATGCCATGATGTTTTTTTCATGCTGAAAATGTCTCTTTAACTTGTAGGATGGATGCAGTGGGTTGATGAAGACCTTTGAGAAGTTCAATCCCAGCAAGGGGTGTCGATTCCCGACCTACGCTTATTGGTGGATACGCCAATCGATCAAGAAGTCAATCTTCAAGAACTCAAGACTAATCCGGTTACCGGTAAGCACAGAAACTTACCATGACATCTCCATCCAAACATTCAGAACTGTTTTTTTTCTGAATGTGCTTTTCTGATGGACACTTTGCTTCCAGGAGAGTGTGTATGCGCTTCTGAGAAAGGTGGGCAAGGCGAGGATGGAATGCATCATGGAAGGGGAGCAACCCACCAACGCGAACGTAGCGAGGCGCGCCGGCATCACCATCGAGAAGCTTGCGAAGCTCCGAGCGAAAACCCGGAAACCCCGGTCGATGCAGGATCATGTCTGGTCAGATGAGGGTGTCACCTTCCAGGTACTAACTACCATTTTACTTCGTGCCATTGCCATCTTAACTCTGCCAAAGAACTGCATTTGCAATGCAACAACTGAGGCCTGGTTTAGTTCCCAAAATTTTTTTCCCAAAAACATCACATCGAATCTTTAGACATATGCATGGAGCATTAAATATAAATAAAAACAAAAATTAATTGCACAGTTTGTATGGAAATCACGAGACGAATCTTTTGAACCTAATTAGTCCATGATAGGGTAGATAAGTGCTACAGTAATCCACATGTGCTAATGATGGCTTAATTAGGCTCAAAAGATTCGTCTCGCGGTTTCCAGGTGAGTTACGAAATTAGTTTTTTCATTCGTGTCCAAAAACCCCTTCTGACATCCGGTCAAACATCCGATGTGACACCCAAAAGTTTTCTTTTCGTGAACTAAACACACCCTAAACCATCTGAAAAACTGTGATCTGAAATGGAACTGCAGGAGATCACAGAAGACCCAAATGTGGAGCCACCTGACCTGAGTGTGGACAGGATGATGATGAGGCAGCAGGTGAGGGACTTCCTGGGGATCCTGAGCCCCAGGGAGAAGGAGATCATCGAGCACCGGTTCGGGATCCACGACGGCGAGCCGAAGACGCTACATGTCATCGGCGACATGTTTGGGCTGTCCAAGGAGAGGATCAGGCAGCTGCAGAACCGGGCGCTGGAGAAGCTCAAGAGGAGCGCATCCTCGCAGGGGTTTGACGTCTACTTTGATTTGCTAACCTGAAGAAGAACAAGAGAGGCCAAGCAGCTCATATGAATCAGAAACTTTCTGTCAAGTTGTCCATACAAAACAGCAGAAACACATACACACTGTAGCTTTCTAGACCTATTATACATTTATACTACACACCCAGTGACACGTACTGTACAAGTATAGTGCTAGATTTGCAGAAAGAAATGTGGTACACGGATTCAGAGTTTCAGATGGCATCCTTTTTTGCTTATGTAAGTAAATTTCCCAGCAAGCTGCTGTTGGTGCTTATACTGATACTGCAAGTCTGCAATGCAAAGCAACCCTCATTGTAATTAAGGATAATCATGTACATTTTTTTACCCTTAATTTGAGCTGATCAGGCGCTGTAATTATAACGGAACAGGTCCTGGATACATACTTGTAGCATTAATACCTTTCACTTGGCACTATGACAAATTGCGCCCAATGAAGTTTGCCACAGGTGAAAATTACAGCATTTCATCACAAAACATTCGAATGCCAGAGGTCAACAGCCACAACTAGCTCCACATTTGAAAGAAGGGAATAACAATTCTGTAAGTAAGGTATTGATGCCTATTTCGTAGGCCATAATAGCTACATTGATCTGTTCTCCCTAACAGTAGAAGTGCGATACATGTAACAGTCAGAGGCAGGCAGTTAGCAACAGCGGAGGAGATGCTCCTGCACATAATACAACACAGAGAACGCCTAGAAGTCTATGCTACCATGGCAACAACAGGTTTACCAAGGAGGAAGCTTGGTGGTTACTAAACACATGAGACCTCGATGAAAGGTTGGCATCGTGACGTGCCTTGGATAGCTGAAGCCTGTGAAGGTCGACACAAACATAATTTACACCTCCTGAGCTGCAACCGCCTCACGCTCAGCATCCAATCCACTCAACCTCCTGTTATTGTAAGAATCCGGAAATTATTGGAGTTTTGGTCTGTACATCAAAGAAAGTAAATACCAAGATTACCTTGGTTTATCAGACTTCGTAAAGTGCTTGGACATGAGGGATGCCTGCATATTCATTTCCCAAATGTAGGTTAGTCAAGGCAGCTACCATTTATGCATGTCAACTATAAACTGGAACTGTGATAAACTGATTACCATGTTCAGCATCATTGCCGTTCAGAAAATGCAAGGAAAGATTAATAGACAACATACCTGCTCCTGGATAATGCTTCTAGCTTCAACTAGTTGAGCTTCAAGTTCCAGTTCCCGCTCGGTAGCTTCTGATGTCACTTCTGCACCCTTTTGGGCATCTTGAAGTTGAGTCATTCGGGCCTGCATAGTAATTTGTTTTTTTCAAAGTTGAAAGGAGCACAGTGAATCAATGATGAAAGTTTGCATGCTGGAGCATCAAAGTCAGTTGTCTTATTCAGTCATTCTACCTTTATGGAAGCCATTTTAGTGCGCAAACTCTCTTCAATCTGGTCTCTAGCCATGTGAAAGGGCAAATCAAAGACATCCTGGCAGGAGGGAACCGCAAAGAAATCAAATGGTGATCATTTGACCAACTGAGGGGAAGTCATGCGACACCATTTATTATTATTATTATTTGATAAATGAAGAAAAATCATCAAGACTTTTAGAAGAAGACAGATACCAAGAGCAAACTATGTAATGAAGAATGAGAATGCATACCGTCTTGCCACCAAGTGGAGACTGAGGAGATCCTGCCTCCTGTCGTCCATTGCCCGCAACAGCTGGCTGTGGAACTCCATTTGGAGCATTGAGGAACTCGCGCATATCCATCTAAGATAAAACATTATTACTCAAAAATGTATCCTTTTCAATACTCCTTATGTGCTGCTTACCACAAATATCACTACATTTTCTTCACCTATCAAATAATGGCATTTCAAAGGATGTGCAAAAGAGAATTGTTGTAGTAAAATAAAATTGTCTTTCCCCACTGTCCAATTAGATCTAAGGAATGGCTAGCGTATATTTGTCTAGCATGAAAGGAATAATATGATGTGGAAGTGGCATCCTTTTATGGTTTTACCTGCATCGAACGCAATAGTGCTCGCAAATCAGCATTTTCTTGCATCAACTCTTGCTTCTTTACCTCATAGGCATCAACCTGAATGTTCACTCAAGGTACATTACAATATATTCAATCAGGTACACGGTATGAATCAGAGAGATGTATAACATAACGCGTAGTCACTTACAATCATTTTGTAATAATCATTGTCATTCTTTTTTCCACTCCAAGTTCCACGCTGCCGTCCTTCTTTCTGTTTAATTAAACTGAAGGGTCAATGAGAAGGCCTCCATAGAAGAGTCACTTCAGAGTTTAGACTATTAATATGGAGCTGATTCAAAAGTATAGCACCTGCAACAAGTTCATTATTTCCATTCCTGAACGTGATGATTCCTTCTTTTTCTCCATTAATACCTGGTTTAACTTTTCCTGCAAAAGAGCTGAAGGTCAATCTATGAAAATAACTCGTATTTAATCACCACGTAGATCTGTAAAGACAACAATTATACCTGCAATTTGATGTATTCTTTCTCTTTTTTCTTCATTTCATGAATTTGCTGGGTACGTACTTGCTTAAAAGGAAAATTAGAAAGCAAAATATTGGTCCCATCAGTATACACATTAATAACTTCTCCGAAAACAAAGCAAGCAAGATGAACAGATTGATCTAAAAAAAGAAGACTATGGCATGACAATTCTACCTGATTGCCAATAACCATTTTTTGGAACTCATCGCGTTCCTGTTGCAGCTTGTCAATCTGAGCCTTCAAAGTTGCAGTGTTTTTGGCCTCCTGGTGGTCAGAAGAAATAAATAGAAGTTCAAGATTGGCAAAGAATACAAAAAAGAATTGATAGAGGGACGAACCGTTCTAGTCAATGTGGCCAGCTCGCGATCTTTTGCAGCTAATTGAGCATCCATTCTTTCAATCTTAGCTTCTAATCTAGAAATATCAGACTGCATACTGAACATTGTAAACTATGAGTCATGTATCCATTAGACAAATATCTCAGTGATTAAGTAAGCAACACTTGGTAGAACCTTAAAAATTATTAAATGCTACAATCCATTGCATTAATGATGTCACCCAACTAGATGGAGATCATACTTATGGAATCAGAGTGTAATGGATTGATGTTCATGTAGACAACAAACTGGGGAAAAACATTAGGTACGGCCTTAAAAATGTACTCCCTCCGTCCCCTAATATAAGGGATTTTGACATTTTACTTGTACTATTTGACCATTCGTCTTATTCAAAAAAATTTGGAATTATTATTATTTTTTTGTGACTTTATTATCCAAAGTACTTTAAGCACAACTTTTCGTTTTTTATATTTGCGCAAATTTTTTGAATAAGACGAGTGGTCAAACAGTGCGAGCAAAATGTCAATATTAGGGGACGGAGGGAGTAGCTATCAACCTCATTAGTTTTTCCACCAACTGAACATGTAAATACATAGGAATGAACAAACCGATAGGGGCCGTATATTCACGTGAACCTAACACCAACACAGATGGCAAGCAAATAATGCCTTATAAGGTATATCATATCAACACTGTGAAGGAATAGATCCTGAACAAATTGTACTACATAGATGCAACTAATGATGACAAAAGGACAAAACATTTAGTTGTTAGGTGCACCTAATTACATGACAATATCTTAATGCATAATTCACATTGTCGGCAGGTTATATTAGACAAACTAGTAATTGCAATTACAATCCACAAAGGTTGAGGCTGGAGAAGAAGAAATTACGGAGCCAAAAGGAACCATTATGGAAGGAGAAAGAACCAAAAGGCTACATATTAGGTGCTGACAGGATTGGTTCATGCCAGAGAGTAGCACTGTCAGGGGAAAGAATTTTAGGGTGGGACGACGCCAAGGACAGTCTTTTATTATTGTCAGATGTAGTTTCAATTTGAAGGCAAAAAACAAAATACTCAGTAGGCAAAACTTATCAGGCAAGCAATCAAGATTCAAAGACAGTACAAAGCTATAAAAGCTGAACAGTAGGTACTAAACTTGTGCTAACTTCAATCAAATTATTAGATGTGATAAAGCCTGATCTCACATACATTATTCTAAGAGTAGTAGATACAGGCAATTTTTTGGGGTTTAGTACAAGGAAACAAGTTACTAGAGCCAATGCTAACATGCACAAAACGAACAGGCACATGGGGAAAGCACTATAAAATCTCATAGAAAAAGGAAAATAGATACTTTAGTTTCGCAGTACCTTGTACTCCACCAAAAATAACAGATGCGCGCAAACAGTTTACCTCGATTAGGCATTTTTCAGGTTTAATAACACTGACTTAAAACTTTGGTGCTAATTAACCAAAAAGAAGAACTATAGCATCATCTTTCACCCCCATTAGCAATTACCAATCTATCTTTATCAGTCGATATCATGCCCTGTAATGCATTGGTAAACCGTGCAAACCTCCAGATCTGGTGTGCAGTTCTTAACCAATACTAACTGAGCACATTCGAGTAACTCCATTAAACATGGACGCAGTAAATGGTAAAGGAGGGGGGAAACATCTCACCGCTGACGCAGATCATTGGTAGACTCCCGGAACTCAATGTCACGCTGCCGCTGCTGAAGAAGAGCATAGATGCAGTTGCACGTTCTCGCAATCGATACCTAATGTGCAGAAATGAAAAAAGGTTTGCGTAAACAAGCACATGGATGATTTTACATTAAGATTGGCTCACTTATAAAACCCAAAAAATAGAAACATTACCAAACAAAAAATTACAGGAAAAGCAGAGAGAATCCACGAAGATTTCTAAAAACAGAAGTAGAAAATGTTTGGGAAAACTAAAATTCGGTTGAGAAAACAACTCTCTCATGGAGTAAAAATAGTCGGACTCGAAATATCAGAAACAACTAACACACTGTCCATTGCAACGAAGAGAAATGAGGCCACTCAAACCGCCGAGAAAAACGAAGCCATAAACCCCCACAAATCTCACGGCACTAGGGAAATCACCAAAATCCGCAAGTAGATCAGGAGGGGAGAGAGAGGAGGTGGAAGAAAAGGAACCCTACGGGGTCGGTGGCGAAGAGATCGAGCGAGGCCGGGAAGCCGAAGGTGACGAGCGTCTGGTTGAGGTACCTGGCGCAGTGCTCGAGGTTCCCCGCGTCCGCGAACGCCGCCGCCACCGCCCCACCGCCACTGTCACTGCGACACAAACATCACACAACACCACCAAACCAACCAACCAAATCAGCCACCTCCACCACCCCAACCCCAACATCAAAAACCCCCCAAGGTGCAAAACCGAAACCCCCTGAGGAGACGAGATCGCCCGCGCCTCACCTCATGCCTCCGCCTCCGCCTCCGCCGATGGCGTGCTGGTGCGGGTGCGACGAGGACTGCATTGCCAAGGGGGAGGAAGTCAGATGCCGATCGTTAGCGGGTGCAACGCGCGGATCTGCGAGGAGGCTAGGGTTAGGGTTTACCCGGAGATCGAAGCGGGAGGAGGCGGACATGGGCGGCGGAGGTGGGGTGGAGAGATCTGGAGGAGGAGGATTGGATTTGATTTGAAAAATTGAAATGGTCGCGAGGGGAGGAGGTGGAGGAAGGGGGAGAGGACGAGGAGGAGGCCGGCAACGGTATGGTGGGGCCGGGATGTCAGTGGGACGGATGGGGGTGCGAGATCTGGAGGGACGTGTGTGTGTGGGCGGTGGGGTTGTGGGGCCCGCACGGCATTGACTTGGCTGGACCACGGAGGCTCTTCCTTGGCTGGGCTGGGCTGGGCTGGGCCAGGCCCATTATTCAGTAAGCATTTTTAGGGGGAATAAGTTCACCGGAGGTCCCTCAACTTAACAGCGATATTTTTTGAGGTCCCTTAACCACAAAACCAGAAATCTACACCCCTAAACTATACAAAACCGTTCACTCAAGATCCCTAGGCAGTATATATGGGTGGTTTCGCTGACGTGGCATCCTAGTCAGCAAAAAAAATTTAAAAAAGTACGTGGGACCCACATGTCAGCTGCACATCTTATTTCCTTCACTTTTCTTCACCTTCTCTTCTCTTTACTCTCTTCTCTCCGGCGGAGGGAGGAGCGACAATGGCGAGCGCTGATGCGGGAGGCTGGCGGCAAGCAAGCGCGGCAGCGGTCTGCGAGTAGCGGGCGGAGCGGCGGCGGAGGGCAAGAACGGCAGCAGCCGGCCGCCTTTCCCCTCCCCCATCTGGCCATCTCCCGTCGACCACCTCTCCCTCTCCCATCCTCTCCACGCGTTGTGCCGGCGGGAGAGGGGGGAGCGGCGGGCGGACTGGCGGTGGAGGAGGAGGGGCTGAGGGGACGGGCGCCTCCTCCAAATCGTCTTTTGCGACAGCGAGTAGGTCGCCCACCACACGGCATTGAAGGGGGGCGTAGGTTAGGATGGACATGCCGCGGTACAGGCCGTCGGCGGCCACGATCTTGTGGAAGACGTCGAGGCCGCCGCGGTAGCAGGAGGCCGGGCACGGGTTCCCCTGCACCATGAGGCGCTGGTTGATGACGTCGGCGGCGAGCCCCGCCACGGCGCCCGCTGCCGCGAAAGCCACGGGCTCTAGCGCACCAAAAGGGGCGAGCGCAGTGGGCCCACGGCCGAGCGCGTGGCCTCGAGGCGTGCGTGGGGACCGGTGCCCGCGAGGGAGGTGGCGAAGCCGCGGTAGAAGCGAGGGGCCCTCCTTCCGCGGGATGGCGTGGCCGCGGCGGGGCAGCGGCGGAGGGCGAGAGCGCCCTGCCGACGACGCCATGGGTGCGTGGGCGGGCGGGGGAGGACGACCTGGAGGCCGCGTCTTGAGGACGACGGCGGGGTAGAAGCGTGGTGGAGACGGCGGAGAAGAGGCCGGCGCCGAGGACGAAGAACCTCCATTGTCGAGCCGGTCCCCTCAGCCCGGAGCGGAGCGCGGTGTTGGAGGCGCCCGTCCCCTCAGCCGCCGACGCCGATGCGGCGCTCCACCCCTCTCCCGCGGCCTCATCTCCGCCCTCTCCGGCCGGCACAGCTGCTGCCGCGCCACTGCCGTCGCCCCTTCGCCTGTTCCTCCCAGCCCGGAGCTGCTGCTTGCCCGCCGCTCGTCCGCCAACCGCCGCTCTGTCGCCGCGCTCACCGCAGCCGCACTCACGAACCGGCTCGCCTGCCGCGCCGCTGCGCCCCCGCTTCGCCTGCTTCGGGTCGCCGCGTCGCTGCTGCTCCCCTATGCGCCAAAGAAAAAGCGATTAAGAATATCAGTGCTGACTAGGATTGTTGACTAACATTTTTTTTCACTTACATGTGGGCTCCACATTTTATTTTTAATTTTTTTGCTGACTAGGATGCCACGTCAGCAAAACGGGCAAAATACTGCCGAGGACCTCCGGTGAACGGTTTGTGAGAGTTTAGGGGTACACATTTCTGGTTTTGTGGTTAAGGGACCTTAAAAAATCTCGCTGTCAAATGAAGGGACCTCCGGTGAACTTATCGCCAAATTGGTGGAGATCCAGAATCTGGTGGGCCATACTAATGGGCCGCACGATCCAGGCAGTGACGTTCTGCCCTCACTACAATGGGCCACGGAAGCTGTCCCTGTACGGCCGTCGCTACTGTTGTTTGCAGCGTATACACGGCACGCCCAGCGGCGTCCGGCGGCCACGGCACGGCACACACGCACCCGTCGACTACAGTAAAACAACAACGATACACTCGCACACTCAAATCTTACTAGTCCACCAATCCACCATGCGTCCCACTACCACCGCCGCTCTCCTGATCCTCATCAGCCTCCTCGCGTCGCCGCCTTGGCCACGACCACCACGAAGCGGAGGCGGTGTGGTGGCGGCGCTGCACGCGGCGCCACACGCCGTCCGGCGCCGGCCGCCCACGGCAACGTGGCGACGGCGGCCGCTGCTCGCCGCGGGAGCGGGACGCGCTGCTGACGTTCAAGGCAGGCATCACCGAAGATGTAATGGGTCTCCTCGACTCATGGAAGTACGACGGCGCTGGGCCTGGGCAGGCGGCGGAGGAGGAGGCCGATTGCTGCCGGTGGCGAGGCGTCCGTGTGCGGCGCCGGCGGCCATGTCGTCGGGCTTCACCTCCGCAACGTGTATGCCGACCAGAGCAACGACTACGATTTCATCACCTCCGGGTACGACCTGGCCGGCGAGATAAGTCCCTCTCTGCTCAACTTGACGTATCTGGAGCACACGATCTCAGCAAGAACCAGCTCCAGGGACAGACCGGCCGGTGTTCCGGAGTTCTTGGGCTCTCTGCAAAACTTGAGATATCTTAACCTTCCGGCATATCCATTTTCCCGGTGAGGTGCCTCCTCAGCTGGGTAACCTCACAAATCTACACTATCTTGGCCTGTCAGATACAGGCATTCAAACTTCACGGATATCCAATGGTTAGCGCGCCTGCGTTCTCTGACGCCACCTCGACATGAGCCATACGAGCCTCAGCATGGTACATGATTGGGCCGATGTGTGAGAAGCAACATTCCTTCTCTCAAGTCCTTCATCTTGCTTACTGCAACCTGGTTTATGCGGATCAATCTTTTTCACACTTTAACCTAGCCAATCTTGAGGAGCTTGATCTCTCTGTTAACTATTTCAACCATCCATTGCATCCTGTTGGTTCTGGAATGCACAAGGACTCAAGTACCTTAACCTTGGTCGACCAAACTCTATGGCCAGTTTCCAAACGTTTCCAGGAAAATTTGGATCCCTACGATTTCTTGACTTGTCATCCACATGTACATAGACATCATGACAACAAACCTAACAAATCTATGCAACTTGATGAATCATACATCTCGAACGGAGTCAAATTCATGGGGCCATTGCAAAGTTGCTAACAGAGATTACCGGGTGCTCGTACAACAGATTGAATGAACTATATTTGTCAGACAATAAATATATCAGGAATTCTACCACAATCGTCTGGATCACTTAACTAGCTTGGTCATTCTTGACATTCTCATAACAAACTCTCTGGACCTTGCCTCCTCAGATAGGCATGTTCAGTAATTTAACTTACTTGGACCTTAGCAGTAACAACCTCAACGGAGTGATACAGATGAAACACTTTTACTAGTATGAGAAGTTTGAAGACATTGACTTATCCGGTAATTCCTTGAAGTTTTTGGTGGATTCAGAATGGTTACCACTATTTAGTCTTGGGTTGCATTGTTTTTTCACCTGGCCATATGGGCCCTCGCTTTCCGGTTGGCTGAAACGACAGGTTAAATATTACTTATCTTAATATGTCATTGCGGCTATTACTGATGAGGCTTCCAAACTGGTTTCTACAACATTTTTGAATGCTCCAACTTTTAGATGTTTCAACAAACGAATCAATGGTAGCTTGGCCAGCGAACATGGAGGTTTATGACTACTTTATCTAGACTATATAGGGATCAAACAAGTTACGGTCAAATACCTTTGTTGCCAAAAGCACTTGAAATAATGGACATCTCAAGGACTCTTTATCAGGACCTCTGCCATCGAACTTTGAGATGACCTGTCCTTATTATCTGCATCTCTTCTCCAATCGTATCACTGGCCATATTCCAAAACTCTATGTGTGATTTGCATCACCTTGTTTACTTAGATTTAGCGGACAATCTTTTGGAGGGGGAATTTCCTCGATGTTTCCAGCCAGTGTTTTTGAGGTAAGCATTTGAAGCAACAATATTTGTCCGGAAAGTTCCCGCCATTTTGCGTAGTAGACATAATTAAGAGATGCTGGATTTGGCATCAAAGACTTCTATGGAGGATTCCATCTGGATTGGACGAGCTTGTCGAATCTAGCAATAGTACGACTAAGCAATAACAATTTTCTGACAATATTTCAACAAGGCATTACAACCTTACAAGGCTTGTTCAACTGATCTATTCAAATAATTCTATTTCGGGTGTTTTACCTTTGCATTTGTGTCCATTTAATAATGTATGAAGAAAAGTGTGCATTGTGATATCGTAAATGGTCTTCGATTCGTTTACTCAATTCTGGTCGTTATGGATCGCAATGTTGGCATTGGCAAATTATGTCTGTGGACACCAAGGGCCAAAACTCTTACTACAAACTGCCCATTAGTATTAGATATCGTGGACCATTGCACTTGTCTTTTGAACTACTAACTGGGTGGAATTCCAAGAAGGAGCTAACTCTTCTCGATGGCATAAAAAAATTTGAATTTATCATGGAATCAGTTTTTTAGTGAGAATTCCAAGCAACATTAGTGTCATGCAATCATTAGAAACACGTAGATCTCCTACCAAAAAAACAATCTGTTCTGGAGAAATCCCATCAAAACCTATCAAAGATATATCTCAAGCAGGCTAGACTTGTGCATACAACTCTCACAGGAAGAATACCATCAGGGGGTCACTCGACGCCCTCTATGGCGGAAACCGTGCATATGTACAATGGGAAACACTGGTCTCTTGTGGTTATCTCTCTTCGCGAAGGAAATTGCTCAACAACCAGAGGCATCGCAAAGCATGGTGTGTTGAAACGGTAGAGTGAAAGAGATTCTGAGCGCAATCGTTCTTGCTACTTTGGACTCTGTGTCAGGGGAATTTTGTGGTTGGTCTTTTGGGTGGTTTTTGTACCATCTGTTCAAGAAAGCATGGAGGATTGCTTACTTCCGCCTCTGTCCGAGACATAGGTGGTGTATGACAAAGTGTAATGTGTTTGTGTTGTTCACGATGGAGCAACTTGGTCTAAGAAGTCAGGACACAGTTAGGCCATTGCGTAGTAGTAGCGTTCTTTGTGGTGGAATATATTGTACTCGTGCTGCTGCGTTCGTCTTACTACTAGTACTATACTGGTCGTTTGAATAAATCGATACCAAGATGAGCATGCA
>CM020184.1:432532-447881 GCA_009805545.1 Oryza longistaminata
ATAATGAATTTATATTGGGTTAAAAATATTGCTATTTTTTCTATAAACTTGGTCAAACTTGAAGAAGTTTGACTTTGACCAAAGTCAAAACATCTTATAACCTGAAACGGAGGGAGTACTTAGCTAGATTTGTCCGGTGTACAATTAGAGAGGTTTTAGCCCGTGCCTAGGTATTTCCAAGAGTTATAAAAAATAAATGAGAGGGAGAGTAAGAGGAAAAGGGGGTTTTGGAACGTTACTTTAGTTGCTAGTTGCTGGTTCATGTGGTTAATTACAAATGGCTATATTTTTAACAAGAGTAAATTGTACTGGTGATACATGAATTTGTAAGGTGGGTATAATCTAATACACAAACTTACAAAATACCCATTAGAGCGTATAATAAACTTGTATAGTGCGTGAGAAGAAATGATAGAAAGGCATATCGTAGCCAATCTCGATGGAGTGGTCGTTGATTAGGATAATACACACATCCAAAGTGTGTATATTACATTTTATATTGAATTACTTCGTGTATTTAGTGTGTTTTTTAATTTATCCATGTCTATCATGTGTTTTCTTCATATATTTCTATACAATGTCTTTTATTGTATTGTATGGTTGTCATTTTTTATTATACAGTTGAGTGAACACATATATGCCTACTTGTCGTCCATTTTATATTTTGCATCTATGGCATCCTAGTCAGTGTCTAACTCCACTAGATTAGCTATCTATAGCTTTGCCCTTTTTATGTACGCACATACTCCACAAGTTCATTCGGTACAATGTGCATTTTGCAAGGTTATGCATTAAAGTGCACTCACCTTGCAAGTTCATGTGCCAGTGTAATTTACTCTTTTTAACAATGTAATCATAAAGTCTCATTTTGATGTGTTGTATAAATTGTTGGTGTTAATAGTAAATTGAAAAGGCTTGCAAAGAGAGGAGGTGAAGGGCAGGCTACAAAGTTGGTATGGTAGGGTGCTAATGAAGATGAGGGAATGGAAGCTAGTGGACAGACCACCTGATTATATGTGATCTTTTTATTTTATTTTAATAGTTTTTATGTTGTACGACCTGTTTGACAGAGCTTCAGCTTCAACTCCATCTCTCATGAGCTGATTTTTACCTTAGATGGTTGGTTTGCCGGTGTTTTGTTTTGTAGATGTTGTGCAGTAGTAGTATCTGTTCCTTAGAAGAGATGGAAAGTTGTTGAACAATGTCGTAAGCTGTAAATTTCAAGCGGTTGAGTGTGTGAACCTGGGTCATGTTCTACTTGGCTTTCTTCCAAAAGATTGACCATTATAATGGTCTTATACTTCTAGAAAAATGAAAAGGTAGTTGGCCTCTATGAATACGGGAGCGAGAACATGAAAACGAACTTGGAATACAACACTGTAAGGGTGAGTTTGAACCTACAGGCATGGAATATAGAGTGACTTGTTAATTCATGATTAATTAAGTATTAGCTAATAAATACTTAAACATTAGATTAATATGATTTTTAAAGTAACTTTTATGTATATTTTTGTTAAAAGGTACCGTTTAGCCGTTCAGGCATAGGTTGGGAACTTGCCAATGGACTGTCATGGTGGAAAGAGAAGACAAACAAAAAAGTGGATGCATAAAAAAATCATCTATTTGTAAAAGGCACCAGGTTACACCTCCATCCATATGGGATCCAACCGTACCCTATCTAGGCACATTGAAGATTCGAACCCTTATGGATGGTGTAGTAGCCCTATGTCTTCACCACTGTACTAATAGATGATTATGGAAACGATGTGTTGCTTTGTAACTAGAAAGTAAATGGCTTGCCATATGTACAATCATATCTGAAAACAATTCACCACGGGAAATGATTGTACAATCATATCTTAATCATTTCCGCCCAAATCAAGGAGTATTTGATTTTCCTTTGAGTTTCACCACCTGTATGATGGATGCAGGATAAGAACGAAAAGAAATGTGAGAACGACACATGTTTTGACACAAGTTTTGAATGCTAGAATGACGCGTAATTTCAAACGGATAGAGTTATAATTTGGCTTTAGATATCTCAGATCCGACTTGGAATTTTCCCAAGTCGGAACTTAAAAGATTTTCAAACCAAGTTTAATTACTTGTAATTTTGAAGGCTTTGCCCAGATAATCAGTGGCAAAGAAGTTGTTTCTTTCTTTCTTTTTTTCGAAACCCCCCCTCTAACCACGTCCCTTAGTTCTAATTATCAAATCCGTGTACACACACCACAGTTACACGTTAAAGGGGTGGATATCCCAAGAGCAAGTTGTCAGCGGTCAATACTAGCCCCGTTCAGTTACCCTTTCGCTGTTTCGAACATGCCCATAGTTTCTCTTAATATTTCTCAGGCTCCGAGTTACAATTCTCCCCAAAAGAAATTACAAGTTGTTAAAAACCAAATTGAATTTCCCTTATTTTGAAGGTGTTCAGATAATCTATTTTTCCAAAAAAAAAAAAAAATCCTCCTGCCTTGCCACGTGTCTGAGTTCCTCTATACTACTAGAGGCGGAGATCACAAGGGCAACTTGTCGGGGCAGTCAGCAAAAAACAACCAACCAGGCCGTCCTTTGATTTTAATTCCGATGGCCCCGCCGCCGCCGCCGCCCCGCGTATAAACCACCGTTCGCCCCGCCCCCGCCCGACGAATGCACCACCGCCTCCTCCTCCGCCGCGGCGCGATGGCCCGTCCCCGCCCTTGCCCCCGCGACGCCGCCGCGGGGTTCGCGCGCCCTTCGCCTCCCTCCCTCCCCCGCCGCCTCTCCAGTCACGCAGGTGCGCCCCGCCCTCCCTGCTTCTCCTTTGTGAGGGGAAGCACTGCCCTTCTCTCTGGTGGTGGTGGTAGATCTGGTGGGATGCAGGTCGGGAGTGGGAGAATCTTGGGGAGGCTTAGAGCTTAATCTCCTTCATTTGCTGCGCTCCCCAGATGCTGTCTTCAGGCGCAATGATGATTAGCTTGCTACTAGTACTACCTAACTATTTTGATTGTGGGTTATTGAATTGCTGCTATTTTGATTTTTTTTTTTGAGGGCATGAACAGTCATCAACAACTCAAGAAACAGGCTGAAGATGTAGTACCACTTAGTGTATTTTTTTTTTCTCTTCTGTTGGGGGAAGGATGTGATTTTGGTGAGAGAATGACCTGTGCCTTTTCTTTTTTACATGTGGGAATGGGCATGTTGCAGGGAGGTGCATGTTTGGTATGTCTGCCCTGATGAGCTGAATGATCACTCCCAGCTGGATATGTACATGGAACTCCTTTCTCCCTCCGAAAGGAAGAACGCGCTGTCTATGAACGGGCCGAGGCTGCAGAAAGATGCTATGTTGTCGCGTGCATTGCTGCGCACCACCCTCTCAAGATGTATGTAACCATCAACTGTCTCTCGAGTCTCGATGAGTGCATATCTTTCATTTTTGTTTTCATGCATGTTGTTATCATTTAATAAAGCATTTTGGTGTTTGGAATTCTTCAATTCAGAAATTATTGACTGATTATGCCAGATTTTACATAAGACTTGTTCCTGTAGTAACCCTGTGTCTGATTATGGGACAACACTTTCTTAATCCTTACTAATGATGGCAAGAATTAGGCCTATTTGGAGCAAAAATTGTGCTTCTAACATGAAAATTGAGCTGTTTTATACACTACAGTTTAGATGCAATCAATTGTTTCATGCAAACTTTGCTTGAAAACTGGACTATTAGCCTGCACCTTTCATTGTGTATTCATGTCTGTTATATTCCCAAATTCATATTCAGGATCAATCGTGTAGATTTCGCCCTCTCGTGTCAACTTATATAGCTTCATTGCTTAAGTAACAACCTAGGGCCTGCTGGCTATAGTCAAATACTCATGATCCAGTGGCCTCAACTTGCAAAGGCCCTAAGTACTGATGCATATGGAACATGATATGATATAAACACGATAAAGTGTCAATGTTGCTCAATATCATTGGAAGATCACAAATTGGGATATACCGTCTGTCATGAGCATTGGGCCGTAAGGCCAAGGCCCATAGGCAGCCCATACCAGTTAAGTTAGAGATAAGATTATTAGTTAGTTGGTGATAAGATTAATTCCTTACTTAGGGGTTAAGTTATACCATCTATATAAGGATGTGATTGTGGCTATTATCAATTAAGTAATGAATATCAATTAGTCTAATATCTCCCTCCTAATAATGTTCTTCTCCCTAGCCTAAATCTACATCCCTTCTCCAGGAGCCGAGGCCGCCCGGTTATCCTCCTGGTGGTGGTTATCCCGTCATGGCCTCGGGTCGTGACATTGCCCCATGTGTTATTGACAATTTTCCCTTGGGCCCCAAATTTGATTTGCGCATTGTATGTTTGATTTACAACTGTTTGCGATGGGACTGAGCTAATCCCATTTATAAATGAAAGATATGAAATGATACTAGCACTCCCCTGATCCCAATTAGGTGTTTTATACAATAACCAATAACTAGGAGCACCTAGCAAATAGCGTGCTGCCCTCATTCAAAGCCTTTATTTACCTTTTTTTTTAGCATAAAGCTTTTATTTACCAGTTGTTTCGCTTGGAATTGTGTATATTGCTCTTGTTTAGAGTAGTAAATGACCATGTAAATAAAACTTGTCACTAAAAAGCAAGGGGTATATAACAGCTAAATTGTGAGAAGTCATCTTGAAGTTTGAAATTGTAGAGTAACACATATGCAGGAACAAATTTGAAAGCTAGATTGACATGTATTCGGGAACAGATGGGATATTGAAATAGGACAATGAGAATCATCATTTATTCAACCTGCCATATGAAAATTTCTGTTTGAATTTATGCACTATCTTGTCTACAAAAAGCATACTTTCTTGTTATTAGTTAGCTTCAAACATATCATGGGATAGCACTACAAGATTACTGATATGATTACTGCTTGTTTGTTTGGACTAGACTAGATACAAATTCTAAAATTGATCCAAGATCATTTGAGTTTAAGAAGAATAAATTTGGTAAGCCTGAGGTAAGAAGTTGCTCTTTACAATGTTTTGATTTTAGAGATCAAAACTTCGAAAATTTTTGTCTTAGATTATTTTTCCTTGTTTAATCAGATATGGTGGCGGTCTGATGATAGCAATATGGAGTGGCCTTTGCATTTCAATATTTCACACACATCTTCTCTGATTGCCTGCGGCATTGCGATGGATGCTCCTGTATGCTCCTTTTCCATATGACCACTAAAAAAGGGAGAAAAGGAAATCTTTGTACTTTTGTTCACGTGAAAATAGTTTTTTAATTGTTGCTCTTATCAATTTCAGATTGGCATTGATGTTGAAGAAAAGAAGAGAAAGACAACCAAGAGTATTTTATCTCTTGCTCGCCGTTACTTTACCCCTTCAGAAGTTGATTCTCTAGCTAAAATTGCTGATTCTGATGCTCAGCAAAAGGAATTCATAAAACTATGGACCCTAAAAGTATGCGAGTCTCTCTTTGTCCTCATTTATTATTATTTCTTTTGTAGTCATTGATAGTGCTGATCAATCTCTTTCTAGAACATTGAGTGGTAATGGTATTTATTGTCCTCTATTTTGGAACCAGTCCATTGGATCTCACTCAACTATTGCTGTAGTTTAGTTTTCAAGTTTCAACCCCTGAGCTCTAAAAGTGGGTATCCTATCCAACACTCCTGAACTATCAAAACTGCCACTAGGTTGGTTTATTAGTTGTTTTCATCACTTTGACATGATATCAGCCAGCACATGACTGGACTGCGGTGCAACTTCATCTTTCAGCGGCCATGAGCTGCGTGAAGTGTTTTCTTTGGGAAGTTAGATCTGTTATGTGTGAGATGAGATGCTGGCACCATCTGGATGGCAAACATCTAATAAACAAGCCTTGGGGTGAATGAGTTGTTGACAGATGAGATGAGGGTGTCAACTACCTGGTTTAAACAGACTGATTTGTTCTTCTTTCTAGTTGTATGCTAGAGATCAACTGACAAGATCGCTTAATCTTATACAGCCGCAAATTACACTATAACTTACTGTGCTGGTTTTATGCACTAGACAAGTTGGTAAATATATCATACCTAGTGCAAACTGTTTAGATGCTAACACCGTTGGATGTGTTTTAAATGATGATTGACAGGGGAGGTAGTGGTTTTATGAACAATTCCTCTGTGGAACACTAAATTGTTGAGGACGCCTTCTCACATCCATTTGAATTTAGTTAATTGGAATATCGTAGAACAGTTAACGTGGAGAGGTAGCAACAAGAAATATGAATTTGGTGAAAATATTTTAAAGTGCACAAATCAAAATGGGTTCACATAAATTTCTGGATATAAAATCGATCCATGTAGAACATAGAGAGGTTATTAACACTGATTTGGCGATATGATGTTGCAGAAGATATGATTACATGGATTACTTATTTCTTATGCCTTGAACTTTTAGGAAGCATATGTTAAGGCTCTTGGAAGGGGGTTTTCAGGTGCTCCTTTTAATAGGTTTTCAATCCAATTGAAAACAAATAGCCGAATTCAGATTACTAAGGTATGTAACTGGTACTTTCTTTTTTCTTGTTATCTCATGTACACCAATGTGAAGTTCAGAACCAGGATTGCGCAAATGGATAAAATATAACATGAATTATCTTAGCATACTGTTGTACGACACTCCTGGATCTCTAGCATATGTTATGGCCTAACTGTCAGTTGGAAAATTTCATCTGGAAAATTTCATCCTGGATCTCTAGCAAATTTCATCTGGAAAATTGTCTTAGGTTTTTATTGCTCTGTTTCTTCAACTTATAATAGATCATTTTATACCAACGAAGCAAGCACTTGAACATAGCGATTAATCTGACTTGATATCCATTGAATTCCTCCAGGCACCAAAAGTGTGTAATGATTCTGATTCTGGTGATTATCTTTCTGAGAACTGGCGGTTTGCACTTACAGAGCTAAACAGTTCTTATTATATGGCGGTTTGTATAGAGGACAACTCAAGAGGTTTGTACTTTTTGTTTTCCATAAGTAGGAGAGATTTGTGCTGAACTTTTTTTCTCTCTTGTTCTTACAATCACTGCATTATTTATTGTTTTATGTTGCAGGTTCTGAAAATGGTTCAGTACCACTAGGATTGAAAGTATGGAAGACCGTTCCATTCATAGAAGATACACTTGTTTCTGGAACAGATGCCGTAAAACTTATTACGTGACTACATATAAGAATCTACCATTTATCATGTGAATTCGTCATATGACAACATGGATATTGGACCTAGAGAGGAAACTCTAGTATTCTTCGATCGTTATTAGTAATGCCTGACATTGCGTGCTCGGGAGGACCTGGGAAATGCAACACCGTTTTCTCCAGATTCATACTTCGGTTATTAGTTCCCACTTCCCAGCCTGCCGCATAAACATGTTTTCCGAAGGAACAACCATCATTTTTACTGATTGGAAGGATGTCAACACTAGTACAAGCTGGCATGTTGAAAGCTAGAAATTTCACCATCTACTCGCAAGATTGAAGCCCCACTTTGCAAACACGATTGCATTCCGGGTTAAAGAGTTGTTTGTATTTGTCACTATTAGAGCTTAGAGAATAGGAATAGGAGTGCTCTGTGTTTTGTGTTATTACATTGGATTGGAATAAGATGTGCTCCTGCCAAGTTTATTATGTTGGCTTGGTTTGAGGTAGCAGTTAGAATTCATGTGCTGTTTGAACTGATGCACTGATAAGTTTAATTTTCTTGAGTGATCGATTATTTCCATTTTCCTGTTACAAAATTTGTGAGCCAAACAAAGGAACCATTTACCTTTGTCAATCCGGTTACACGCTGGATCAATATTTCCCCGTGATTGTGTCCAAAGCTGCTTCATGTTTGTGAGCAAAACGTTTTAAGATATGAAGGACTGATCTTCAGGCTTTTACAACTTATTTTTTTGAAACAAGTCACTTGAAACTTTGTAAGCAGAAATCACTTTCTCCAATGAACAATGTCAAACCTTCTCCTCCATTCTAGTCTTGCAGGTGTTCTGCTCCTCTATTTGTTGTACTGAGTACCGAGATAGTTTGTATCCAAGATCAAGAATGTAAATGATACAAAACATTTTGATAGTTTCAAAACATTTTGATTGCTTGAAGCCAAAACATGCCCTATCAAAATTTTGATAGTTTCAATAATGGACATGGTTTATTTTAAAGCCAAATTACTGGCATTGGCCAATATTCAATTGGCACTTTCTAGATTTTAATCAAAGTTTTGACTAAAATTTGGTATCAAACTGAATACAACTTTACCTTATCGATCGAAGAATTGTTGGTACCAAAACTTGTTCAGGTTTCGTCACTATGGTATGGTACTAAACTAAACAAGCAGCGATTCGAGCAGACGAGCAATACACCAAACATGACTCACCACAGCATGCGTGTACCTTTGGCCATGGCCAGCTTTGTTACACCAATCACTCTTGCATTACCTTGCACTGTACTATCATGGAATGATGAGTTGCAATTGCTTTAGTTAGCAAGTAGTTGATCAGCAGCAAGCCTTTCAGACAAGTTTGGTCCAACATTAACTAGGGATATTTAAACAAACTGATACTCCAGTGCAAGCATGCAGGCAGCAGAAGCACAGAAGCATAAATGAGCTTTCCTGCAAACGAACAACCCACAAGCTGACAGGCAAGAACCTGCAGCAATTGTTCATCTGTCACCACCAACCAAGTCTCTCTCTCTCCAATTCACATGCCAAATTAGATTAAATGGACTTGACTTTCATGGAATTTGTTAAACATGTCCTTTTTATCCTTTTCTTTCTGCAGCTATAGCCTTCTATATATGTGTAGGGATTACAAGTCTTTTACACGTGCAATTCTCACTGTTCTCTGGTCTCTTTCCTTTTGGAAGTTAACTAAAGTGGACGGTCCGCATCCCTGGTCAGTGCAGAGGCCGGATGTAATTTCATTACTTAATAAAATATTTAAGTAAAATACACCACTAATACCACAACTTGCAAGGTGGGTGCAAGTTAGTCGCTCATCTTGTAAAATAATCAAACAAATCACTCATCTTGTTTTAGGGGTGCAAATCACATAAAACATGTGTCGTGTCGGGTGTCCGCAATGAAGTTACATGCTATGTTAATTTATTTTGCAAACATGGTCATTTGATTCATAAATAAGCCAACGTGCAATACTACCGGTAGTAAAATCCAATTAAAGTTAAATTTTGTTATTGATTGCCAAGCACAATATAGTCGTGTTCATTGAAAGCAGGAGTAAGCATATACATGAAAAATGTGAGTGTTAATTTGTAATTTTAATGCTTGCTCTGCCCACATGGCTAAGAAATGCATAATGTTAGGTCAATGCGACCTCCAATTTGAAAACAAACAATCCATATGACAATGTATTTAGTAAAATTTGAACCATCGAAGCAAGATGAGTGACTTATTTGAGCAATTTGCATGATGAATGACTAAACTGCACCCACCTCGCAAGTTGTGATATGACCGGTGCATTTTACTCAAATATTTATTATAAAAAAGTTAATTAAGGAGTTACATGAAAAATGTAAATTGATTTCTTGTTTTTTTAAGTGAAAAAATGATTAAGGCCTCCTTTGATTCAAACAAAATTCATAGGAATTTTATAGGATTTCATTCATATAGGAATTTTTCCTATATAGCCCTTTGAATCAAATGAATAAATCTTATGAAATCCTATGAAATTCCTATGGAATGCCTCATCCTATACAAGTTTTGAAGGAACTTTAACAATCCATTGAGTCTTTATCTCTTCTCCTATGGTCCAATCAAACGGTCATTCCTATATTATTATTGTGTTTTACAATATCTATTTTACACTTGTATTTCTGTTAAAATCCTGTGTTTTTTTTATTTCTCCGTTTTTTCATTCATATGATTAAAGGGACCCTAAATGTGCAAAGTGTTCAGTTGGGAGATGATCATAACTCATAGGGAGTGATGGAGATCCCTATTGTAGATGTGGACATGTGTGGTCCTTAATTCCAGCAGCATGGAAATGGTCATGGCAGCTGGCTACTACATTTTCAGATCTCCCATGCAGTCTCAACACCACCAGAGAAAAATGGGGAGATTTTGAGCAATTTCTAGCCAAGAAACATTTTGGTTGCCAATTATTGCACCATCTCTATCAGGAGATCGCACCAAAGTTAATTAAAAACAAAGGAGTACGTGAGCCATTCCTGTCATGGATGACAGGCCATTATGGCAGCTTAATTACGACAAGTTAAATCAAAACTCTTAAGAGGGTTAGAGTACACAAGGAGCAAACCCCAACACAACATCAGATATAATTTCAGTTGTACTTGTGGTTTTGATTCCAAGGAGTGTTATATACGCACTAACGCAGAAGAAAAAAAAAACATCACAAAAGGGCGGCATATTTTGTTTTGTAAAGATAAGACTTTGACCAACATTTACCTTGATAGAGCATTTTTAACATAAAATTGAATTTACTAGCTTCCTATTCAAAACAAATTATTTATCATCATCCTTTTGTATCAAATAAATGATATCCTAACGTAATAATTGTTGATCGAAGCTTAAATTTTAAAACAGAGGGAGTATTAATCACTAACATGTGTTGGACTTCTGTGCAAATTACTATTTGTCAACACTAGTGACTGGGGTGATCACGTGGCTGACTGCATTCCAGGTATCCCATCAACAGTCAAATATTTCTCCTCTTCTTTTGTGTTTTTTTTTTTATGGAAACTTCTTTTGTGTTTTGGATATGAATCTAGATTGGCAGTTTGCTGGTTACCCATTAAAATCACAATATTGGAAAGGACCATCGTATATGTCATTGATACGTGGGTTCATGTCCAATATATCATTCTAATATATGATAGCATTTTGTAACTCATATGTGCTATTTTCCAAATTTGCTCTAGATGAAAACCATCATAGGTTATGAATTACTATAAATAATTGAACTTGGGCCGTGTTTAGTTGTTCGGCTAAAATTTTTTTGACGTATACGGACACACATTTGAAGTGTTAAACGTAGACTAATAACAAAACAAATTATAGATTCCGCTCGTAAACTGCGAAACGAATCTATTAAGTCTAGTTAATCCGATATTAGGTAGCACCACATCATGGCGTAGTTAGGCTCAAAAGATTCGTTTCGCAATACATGCAAATTGTGCAATTGGTTTTTTTTGTCCACATTTAATGCTTCATGCATGTGTCCAAACATTTGATGTGACGGAATTTTAAAAAGTTTAAAGGAACTAAACACAGCCTTGGTTGCACTTTGTAAAGCGAGCATGAAGAGAGCAGCGAAAAAAGCCCATGAAACCGAGTGGTTAATTTTGTTGACTAACTAGTAGGTGTATAGATTATTTTTCATATTGGTAACATAACCAATTAGTACTCCAATTAATTAGCTAGGTAGTAGCTAAATGGGGTTGAGGGCAACAGTGCATCACAACACAGCCATCCTCTACACTGTTTGATTTGCAATGTATCATCTACCGTAGTACCTATGCTACAGTACAATTGACCATTCAGATCAGTGTCATAACTAAATATTGTTGCTACAATAATTCTGCAAGATTGATTTGCATTAATTACTTGTAGCGGATATATAGCTTCATCACTTCTCTGCAGTATTGTCGAGGATGGGATCCTAAATACTCCTACTGCACTATTACTAACAAACATGTGGATCTTTATGCAAATTATTTGTCAACAGTAACTTCGGCACTTTCGTTTTAGATTATTGAGATTTTTCAAAAAATAATTTAATAAATATTTTAAAACAAGTGGTCTAAGTTATAAGGTAGAATTTTTTTTAAAAAAAATCAAAAATATAAAGTAAATAATCCATTTTACAATGCAAGGAATAAACCAGATAAAACACGCTCCGAGTCACCGAGTGGTCATGTGATTGACTACGCTTGTATATCCCCCAACACAACAAATATTTCTGTCTCCTTTTCGTACGTGTGTAAGGTGTGCAATTTCAACCAAGAAACCGTACATGGACTTTTGTTACATATAAAAGTGTTTGTAAATTACACAAATTTCAGTACAACATATATGAAATCCATCGATTAGAGCGCCAAATTTGAAGAGATCTTTTTTTGGGGAAATTTGAAGAAAAAATTACAAGCATGGTAGTAGTACTACATATTTTCTTATGGCAACAGTTCTACAGTTTCGACTGCGGAACAATAAATTAGCTGCTCTATTTATCTCAAAATAAATTTACTTTTCACTTATTCCAGTCCACACATACCAATACAAAATCAAAAACTTTAAAACCATCAATTTATCAATTCCTAATAAGTTATTACTCTCTTTATCTACTCATAATAAATTTATATCCTACTTTCATAAATTCCGATACATGATAACTAAAAATAAATCTATTTTAGAATAAATAAAATATGTTAAAATTAGAATTACTGGAGTAACTTAAGTCTGCTACTCGAACAGCTGGAACCTTCTTCGATCAAGCATGTGTCCTGCTGCGTGGGCCCAGGCCGGCCCGGCCATGTGGGCCCCACGACCCATGGTTTTTGGGGACACGAAACGGTGGGCCGCACCTGGATAGAGGGATCGAATTGAAGGCAGGCAAGCTGAGGTTGTTGGGTAAAAATGGATGGCCACCGTGAACACACACGGTTGGGTACTTGGGGTTGGTTGATGGTAGCTGGCATCTGTGGTACTCTCCGATTTTTGCTCAAACTTTTAATGGGGGTTTCTGTGTGTTACAGTGTTAGAGTCTGACGTGGATATATACCATCAGACCTGTATGTTGTTTCAATAATTAATTTTCTTCTTTTCTAAAAAAGAAAACCGGCTTTCGTCTAATGTATCTATATGTCATGCTATTTGGAGACCAGATTATATATTTCGTGTTAGGCTACATTCGTTTCATGAGTTTTGAGAGAGATTTTTAGTGCACACGAAACGAGAAAAATCATTAGCACATGATTAATTAACTTTTAGCTATTACAAACTTGAAAAATGAATTTACTTATTTTTTTAAACAACTTCTACATATGGGCTGGTTTGGTTTGAGGCCTAAATTAGGCTTACCAGTATTTGACAATTTCAATAGTGTTCAGTGTCTATTTGGTTTGAAGCCAAATTTTGGCATGCCTAATAAAATTGGCCATTTCAATAGTGAACTTAGGCTATTTTGACTTCAATCCAAACACAATTTTACCTTACCAAAATTAGTCATGCCAAAATTTAGCACTGACAAAATTTGGTAAGGCCTATTTAGGCCACAAACCAAACCAACCCTATAACTTTTTTTTATAAAAGGAATCATATAACAAGTTTAAAAAACGTGCTAACAGAAAACAGATAAGTTAAAGTTTGGAGTTGAAAAAAATGACAAGACCTTAGTATGATTTATTTTAGAAGGGTGATGATGTTCATTTGGTGTTAAAATTAAGCTATCACGTGAGAATTACATATGTCAAGGTCATCACAAATAAATGTTGAAAAATCACGTATAAATGACGTCGTACACGGTAGGACGATTTTGGTAGAGCACTTGGGCTGTGTTTAGTTCAGCACAAAGTTTGTATTTTGGTTGAAATTGGAGATGATGTGACTGAAAAGTTGTGGTGTGTATGACAGGTTGATGTGATGGAAAAGAACTAGCACAGCCTTGATTTGCTACCTTATCAAAAATTCAAAAGACCGAACTAGCCCCACTTTGACCTGTAGTCTTAGAACTGATCAACTGAACAACGACGTACTCACATATTCAGAAACCATCCGGTTTTGTTGTTTCTTCTCTAGCTTGTCAGCATCATCGATGATCAACGTTTCGAGTGTCCAATATTTTCCGACGAATCAAGAAACGATCGATGCGACTAAATAGCAGCCGTCAAATTTTGAGAGCGTCCTGACGATTTTTCTCCAGGAGATCTGCACAACTAACATTTGGTCCAAAGCACATTGTCACCGTTTTCTACAGGACACATATTTTCAAAGGTTTACTAACACTATTTCTTATCAGCACTCAACAACCATATTTGTACGGGTTCGTGAGATTGACCAGAAGGGTTTTGTTGACCGGATATATTAAGAAAAAAATATATCCGAAAGTATTGTAATTAAATTAAGAACAGGTGATTGATTCTCTCTAGTGAGAACACATGTCGTTAGAAATTAGCTAGCCACAGGGCAAAGTAGAGTCATGAGGATTAGTGTTAATTAAATTGAGGTTACAAGCAACAACAGCCAACAGGGTCGTTAGCTGTGCACATAAGCTGATCTGAACCCCCTACAAAATTAACAGCAAATCAGTTACATTGAATTCAAACCACATAGAGCACGTGAGGTGAGAAGTAAGAAATTTTGCCTATGTAGAAACAGAGGTAGTACGAGTTAACTGTTTTTTTCTGCACATTGTAAATGTTGCATTAATAAAATTTATTTACATAACCATCTGGCTATGTCATATATACTGGGCTTGATAGCATCTACTCCTTCCATTAAAAAGAAAAAACCCAAACTGACACTATGTCCATATCCAAACCCAGAATCGGATTTTTTTTTTGATGGAGGGAGTATTCGTCCGTGTAATGTATCCCACTAGTCTGGTCACGCCAAAGACCATAGCTCCGTAACAAAATGTTACAATAGCACACAGAGCTTTGTATGTCATCCCCTTATTTCCAATGTCTCCGGACATATACATATCATTAACGTATAGTTTAACTACGCATTACCTTTGTTTTTAAATATATGATGCTGTTAACTTGCTAGACATGATCATTTTATTAAAAAATGCAATACACATAAAAATAACTCCATACATCCCAAATATAAGTGTTTCTGGTTGTATGGGAATGCTAGTACTACGAGGATGTTTTCCATCCAATAAAATACCTTATATTTTGAGACAGAACGAGTATAAGTTAGACTTAAATTACCTTTTAATAATAAAATAAATGATATTTACATAGTAATAAAATCGATGATTAAACGTATGTTTAAAAACTAACAACATTATGTATTTAAAAAATAGAGAAAATATATTTAGAATGGAGAGACACAAGAGATACAAATTTAGCATTGTCTAATATAAGCGCGGATAGGGCTGTCAAAAAAGCTCGAGGCTCGCGAGCTGCTCGAGCTCGGCTCGCTGTAGACTCGGCTCGAGCTCGATTCGTCAACAATTCGAGCCGAGCTCAAGCCTAGCTCCAAGCTTGCGAGCTTGACGAGCCGAGCTCGAATAGCTCGTCGAGCCCAGATTTCCCTCTGTCAAGTTCTTAAATTTTCAATGCAACAGCTAGTACTACTCCTACTCCCAATGAAAAGCTGTATAGAAACACAGAGCGTGCA
>CM020184.1:451420-527383 GCA_009805545.1 Oryza longistaminata
ACCATTCGTTTTATTCAAAAATTTTATGCAAATGTATAAGATATAAATCACACTTAAAGTACTATGAGTGATAAAACAACTCATAACAAAATAAATTATAATTACATAAATTTTTTGAATAAGGCGAATTGTCAAACATGCGAGAAAAAGTCAACGGCGTCATCTATTAAAAAAAACCGGAGGGAGTAATATTCTTGGTAGTGACAGTGCTGCGGCGAAGTGAGAGATAATGTCGAGATGCGGTCTCCATTTATGCACGCCCTGATGTCTCAATAAACATGGACACACACAAACACATGGGCAATCTTTTTTTTGTCATATTTCGATCTGACATCTGCGTTATATATGTCCAAATTAATTAGCACTGCCGGCCTATTGAATTTTGAATAAATTATTCTCCTGGTATGAAAACGTTACCTAAATTTTCTAAAAGTTTATATTCTAGCTCGATCCAAGCTAGCTAGGTCTCCATCGACCAGGTCTTTAATTCACTTGGTAGCTCCCGAATCTGATCAACAAATCCATCGACCGAGTCCTGGCTCAAGCTAGCATTATTAATTTTCATCTGAAAAAGAAAAAAACAATTAATTAATTAGATTCTTTTTTTTTTCTTTGCCGAAAAGTAGATGCTGAATTAATTTAATGAGATGAAACAATTAGCCGCGTCGTCGACCTGTTAACGATCATTGTTTATTTATTTTAATTTCTTGAGATGCGTCAAGGAGTTCGTAATAACGTTTTGACTTTTGACTCTTTGTCTGAACGTTGCTGAATTTTAGCCAACAACCCACTAGTATTAGCTTAACTATAGCTACCACCAATTCATGCGTGCGTTGGATCATATCGATATACGTACGCACGTGTTGAATTAGCTTTATATGATGCTCGTATGACGTATGCACGTGTTGAATGAGCTCTATAGCTAGGATGCTCGCTCCAGCGTGCGTGCGTGCGTGCGTGCTCGAATCTGTGGCAGCGTACGTACTCATGTGACTTCAAGCCTTCAAGCTAGTACTCCTACAGTCCTACTACATTCATCCAAAAATTTAAGGGATTTTAGGGATGAATTTAGACAAGTAATTATTCATACATACTTTTAAAATCCCCTTATATGTTAGGATGAAGATAGTATTAATTTAACTTGTTCCAGGAACACACAAAAAAAAACATAACACAATGCATATATACATTAATATGTTACTCCCTCTGCCCCTAAATATTTGACGCCGTTGACTTTTTTAAACATGTTTGATCGTTCGTCTTATTCAAAAAATTTAAGTAATTATTAATTCTTTTTTATCATTTGATTCATTGTTAAATATACTTTTATGTATACATATAGTTTTACATATTTCATAAATTTTTTTTGAATAAGACGAACGGTCAAACATGTTTTAAAAAGTTAATGACGCCAAATATTTAGGGACAGAGGGAGTATTAGTTATATTATGATGCACATTTGACCAATTTATACTTAACCTTGTTATATTTATAGTATTTAAAATATATTATATAAGTTGGACCACTCATATAGAAATAATATGCCATTGAAAGAAATATAATGTAGACTGAATTTGATAAACAAGTACTTAAATGTTAACACTAAGTTTTTTTAATTACCAATGCACCTCTTACAGATAAATGGTAGATGACTTAAGTCAATTCTATATTTCAATCTAGAAATTGATCTAAGACAATACCTTCAATAAGAGTCGACAAACAAATATGGGAAATTAACAATATTAGAGTTTTCACCCGAAGACTTCATGCCTCCATCTATTTCATTGAGAGCTTGCTGGATGCAACAATTGCCCCAACTTTTGCCACCCACCAATCAATTGAAGAAGAACTGCATCGTGGCCATTAGACCACCGATCAACTATCTTCTTGATTAAAATAGAGATGAGACCACCCACGTAGTTGCTTAATGATTCCCATCGACATCATATATACTCCAGCATATTCAACAACCATCTGGCAAAGATAGCCCTGGCTAATGTATATCCGTTGGACGGATGGAAGGGGCATGACATCAAAGACCAACAACCTTAGTGAACTATCACTGCTCGTCACTGATCCTCAACCGGATCGAGATGGAGGGGGTGGAACATCACCCTCAGCTAGATCCAATCCCCCTTTGGTTTGCCTTGGGATCAGAAAAGGCAAGCAATGGAGGAAATCCTCCTAGAAGCCTTAGGCGGCTGCTTGATGGCTTGATCGACCTGCACTCCCCTTCCTTTGTTGATTGCTAGCGCACCATGATCTAGACGCCTTGGCTCCGCATAGTGCCACTTTGCCTCTCACTAATTTCCTTATGCTCTCATGAGGCTATTGGACGGATAGCATTGGCCAGCGACAATCGAGAGCTTGTACTAGCTATGGCGGTTTGCTGAGGACATAGTTGGGGAAGGGAGAGACTCCGCCTCCGTCATAGCTATGATGGTGACTACTATAGTAGATGCAAGGGAGGATGGGTGGGGTGGCGATAACAACTCTAGGTTTTCTCGCCTTGGATTTGTGGAACAGAGAACAAAACAAGGGGTTAGATCGATCAACCATACACATGATTGTCGCCGCCAACCGTTGCTCGAGCCGCATCATATTAATTTTAAGTTAACACGGGTATTGCTAGATTTTAGGCACTTAGAAATTTGTAAATTTTTAGTCACCTAAAATTGCATATTCATGAGCCTAAATTTTCAGTGGTATATATGGATGCAGTGTGTACAATTTTAGTTCTTTTTAACCGCAAATTTGTTGTTTTACTCAATTTTTTCTATTTGTTTATCAAAGTTTGAATTTTTTTATGTAAATTTATAATTTTTCTAGGTTATAATAATGTACTGTTCATTTTTTTTATCTAAGAAAGAAGAGGCCACGTTTAAATAAGTAAATAGATCGAGGAGTTGTGGGAACTATTGCACAAAAGATCAATAACTGAAATCTGTAGGAATTTTAGTCACCTGAAATTTGGACAACTCCCTAAGCAAAAACATGCATGAGTTATATGTAATACCTCTAGCTAGGCAAAATATCCTACTCCACTGGTACTTTGTTGCAAAGTTGCAAGTCAATGTACGACGGCAACACACATACCATTGATTTAATTTCTCTAGTCGTTGCATGCATTTTGATTTTCGTTGTTTATACTCCATTCGTTTCAAAATATTTGACACCGTTAACTTTTTAAGTACATGTTTGACCGTTCGTCTTATTAAAAATTTTTGTGATGTAAAACTATATGTATATATGAAAATATATTTAACAATGAATCAAATGATATGAAAAGAATAAATAATTACTTAATTTTTTTAATAAGACGAATGGTCAAACACGTACTTAAAAATTAACGGTGTCAAATATTTTGAAACGGAGGGAGTATACGATGAAGCTTCGTGGATGCCTAGCTACCTCTCATTTAGTTTAGTCCCTGTGTACTTGGGTAACTAAACATCATGCGTGTTTTGTGGAAATGTTTGCATTCGATCGACTGGTAAATCGTTTGTGTCCATAATAAGTCCATGATCGTCAAATGTATGTGAGCATATGACGATAGTCTTTGAGAATTATTGAAGTCAAGCTATTGCATGCATGCGCATGAGCTTTCAAAGTCCCTCGCGTGCCATGAAAAATCTTGTGAACGTGATGTTCTTGCCGGTGCATGGTCGTATGTAGTGCCATCTGTATATCTATCTATCTATTATATACTAAAAATCCATTAAACTTCATAAAAACGCTTGCGAATCGTTGTACGGAACTTATACAAACACTACTAAGCCGCCACGTGACACTTTAATAATTTAAATTCTTAGAAAAAGGAAAAACAACTAAACGTTAGTTTTTTATTTAAAGTGGTGGGCCCAATAATATTAACCAATGGATGAAAACTAAATCATCCGCCAGCCTTCCCTTCCGGACCCACATGTACCATACGTCTCCGCGTGGTCGATTGATGCCATCCAGCTTCTGATTCTCTCTCTCTCTTTTTTTTTTCTAATTACATTATACATCGACATCATAATTGGAAGCGACTCTGGCTCGGGCGCCCGATGGGAGGGGTTAAAATTGGGCGCTGATGTCAGCGCCCGATTTATTTGCGTGTAAAACTATTTTAAATTGATTTTTCTCTTAAATTACTTATCCAAATTATGATCCGATTGCACCATTAAATTCGTTGCAATTAAATCTTCAAAACAAGACCATACATGGATATATTCCGACGAAAAAAATTAGCTTATTATTGAATTATTTTTAAATGTTGCACGATGTTCCACCAAGTATATCGGAATTGTTTCACTAAGTAGATCGAAAATGTTTTACTCGTTTAAATCGGGTGTTGTTTCACCTTATATAAAAACAATGTTTCAGCAAATAGCGAAAGAATGTTTCAGTTCGCTGTAACATTAGATATATACACAGTGAAACATTGTGAGTATACCAGGTGAAACATTTTTGGTGGAACAAAAAATAAAATGAATTCCCTTAATAGATGGTTTCCAAAATATGTGGGTGATTTGTTGCAATGGAGTATATGGTGGAGATAAGTGGCAGGTGAGGGCAGAGACGTAGTGGCCCAGGGGCAGGCAGCGCTTGTCGGGGGGGGGGGGGGGAGCGACCGATCTAGGGCATTTCCATCATAACTTGTTATCCTAAATTATTAATCTATTATATTTGTTTTTACAATAACTAATTCATGCAAAGCACTAGGAATTTACAATAGGAGTGATCTATATTTTTGATCATTAGATCATATCTATATGTACTTAATTATTGCTAGAGAAAGCACATATAAGAACATACGCAAAGACATACTGTTGAAACTTTCGCAGGAAGAAAAAACATAGTACGCATGTAGGTGCGATAAAAAAATAAAGCCAAAAAAACATACATCAGTATAAAAAAAAATACCAGCTTTAAATAAAAATTTTCTTCCATATAAAAAAAATATACTACTCCATAAATATAAGCAAATATAAACTAGATTTATAAATAATATCAAATATTAAATCAACGGTCTTTAATCATTCATCTTTTAAAATATATTTATATTCACTTTGTGATCCATTGTACTCCTTTAATTAAATAAAATATTTATGTCTTATAAAAGTTATACTATGGTCCTAAATACATCACCACCCATGGGATCGAAATATAATAATTAATGTTGATAATTTAAATAATTTCACATCATATTTTAGGTGTCAAATATCACTTGATAAATATACAACATTAATTTAAATATAAAATGAAAATATAATAATTTAATTAGTCTTAAAGTAAATCTGATTAATTTTATTTTTTAAGTTTTGAACAGATTTTTATTTAAAATTTTTAATAACTATTTGATTGCTATTTAAGTAGTGAGCAACATACATGGTACATGGATGTGAAAAAAATATTTCTGCCAATGATCTTTGCTATAATACAACCCCTTTATCCATCATTAGATTTAGATATTATATGTATGTTTTTTTTGCCAAATAATTTTAACAACAAATGAACAATCAAGTACCATGCACAATAAACTACACATGAAATATCTCCAAGGAATTTCAACATGTTAGACATAATTGATAGATGTATGCCGAACACTCCACAAACATGATTATAAGTGCACTCCCACAAATTAGTTATTGTAAATAAGTTTGGAAAAATAAATACATTCTAAATTAGTAAAGATGTCTGATCTAATTATCAAAAATAGGTGTTGAAAACAAAGCAGACATTAAACTATAGATATTTATCAAAATATAAATAATAATATAGTGCTATGGAGATTATCATGGTGGTATGTTTCTTTAGGTATATTTTTTTAAGTACCACTTAATGATGAATCTCGCTCATTCTTTTTTTTTTTTTGAAAGAGAGTGAATACGATTAACACCATAAACAAATTGTATTTACTCTATACCACAAATCTACTCAAAGCTTAAAAAAAATCTATTTTGATCACCTTTATGTTATCTTTTTCCTTTCCTAAAGGCACCAAGCATGAGCAACGAAATTTGCGACACTGCCATAAGTATAGTAGGGGCATACTCATGGTTGAGTTGAGGTGGCCCTAGTGTACCAATGCAATACTCCATAAGAGTGTGATAATAAATTAGAGATTAAAATTGTGCTCTAGGCTACTCCTGAGAGGCATGGCTATATCAAGGAGGGACTCATCTTTCAACGCAACAGAGAGAAAGTTTTGGTGGCTACAATCAACTTTATCCGTTGGAAGAGCATTCATGTCTAACTTTAATGATGTTATCCCATTAATTGGTAGAGGTGGTATTTTTTTAATATTTATATATGGATTTGTAAATAGGTGAGACATGAACCCTTAGGTAAGTAGTGGATATTTTAGTGTATCAATGGTGTATTATGCTTGTTTCAGTGGTATATACGGTTTCATCTATTAATAGGTACTCAGCTAGCTTTTAGAATAGTAATAATAAATTGTGGTGACTAGGGGAATTTATATGCATAACTGAGACATAGTGATTTTTTTTTAAATCCAGGAGACATTCTTATCGTTCAAGTATATTAAAGTCTACGGTTTATCTCATGGCATAGAAATGATTAGTATTATTTGAATACTAGGTTGACAATATTTGAATGAATCATTTTGTTCACATTTTAGATAAAATATAAAGTTTCTAACTATTATAATTTAACTTACAAACTTTAATACAACGTGGGATTAGGATCCGTAGAGTTGCGACAAACACGACCTAATTACCTAATTCTTTATAGAAAAAGATAAATCAAGTCGAAATGTGAATAATACGCCCGATAACAAGTAATAGGATTCACAACCCCGACACCGGATAGAAATCCCCTCACGAGCAGTATCATTATATTTCACATAATCCATGTAACAAACCGATAAAAACAGGAAAAAAATCTGAATAATTTTGCCCAAATTTTAAAATTCAGTTTAGTTTTTTAAAACAACTTTATAAAAAAAACGATTGGTTTGAGTTGTCGACTCGGTCTGAAAGCGAATTCCACTGGAATAGTAAAAGTAAACCCCGAGTAGGACTAAAATAGCAGTAGTACACCGGAACGGATATACTGTACAACAGACAGGTGGGGCCCATCCCCAGCCCAGCCCAACCCAACGCGACGTTCCCCCCCTCATTAACCACGCAAACCAACCACCATCCACTACCCTTCCCGCTCGGACTCGGAGGGGCATCCCCGTAATTTCCACCTTCGTCTCCACGCGCGACCACGCCGCCTTCCACCCCTCGCCGCGGTGGTAGGTGCTTTGACCTCGCCTCGCCTCCCCGAAGGAGGTTGGGTGCGCCAACCTCACCACCTCCCCCCACCCCTATATAAACCCCTCCTCCACCCCACCCACCCGCCGCTCTCAGGTAGGAGGAGCCGAAGCCGTGTCCGCCATTGCCGCGCCCAATTTACTCCTCCCTACCTTCCTTCCTTCGCAAGCTCGCGCGCTAGCTTCCCACCTACCCCATCCACCGAGGAGGGATTGGTATGGAGTCGTCGGCGGGGCCGATGGAGCTGGTGGCGGCGCTGCTGCGGGGGCTGACGCCGCGGCGGAGCAGCTGCTGCAGCTGTCGTCCGGCTCCGGGGGAGGGGAGGCCGCCGCCGGTGGCGCGGTGGAGGCGAGGGCCGCGGTGGCCACGGTGGCCGCCGCGCTGCTCGGGTGCGCGTTCTTGGTGCTGTGGAGGCGGGTTTCGGCGGGGCGGAAGCGGAAGAGGGAGGAGGCGGAGAGGTCGGCTGCGGCCGTGGCTGGGGGGGGGAAGGGCGGGAAGAACGCCTCCGCGGCGGCCGGGGAGGAGGCCGGCGGCGCCGACGGGAGGAAGCGCGTCACCGTCTTCTTCGGCACGCAGACCGGCACCGCCGAGGGCTTCGCCAAGGTATCCATCCATCGATTGCTTCCCCATCATGAATTGATGGTGAATTGTTTCGAATTGTTCGCGTTCGAAATAATTCCAACAATATTGGGATGATTCTAATTTCTAAGTAAAGATTCCTTTAATAAAATTAAAAAAATAAAAAATAAAAAATAAAAAAGGAATTTTATTGTAAGGGACGCGTAGTTGTTGCTGATTTGATCAATGGAGACTTTTGAAGATCTTTCAATCGTTTTCCTATACGGGGACCGCCTTCGGAAGTAATTCTCCAGTCCATAAAAAAATGCTCTGATGATATTTCCAGAGTTTGTGGTGAATCCATGGAAGAAGGACAGATTTTGTCACATTTTCTGGTGTGGTTTAAGCCACGTCTAATCACTTATTTAGCGCCAGAAAAAAAAAGTGTGTACAAAAGAGAGAAAGTACAACCTCATGGGCTAGCGTCAAGGACATGTGGGAATTGAGATAGCGATTTTTTTTTTAGTTGTTGACCAAAATTAAGCACTAGAAGCGTCCTGGTCTGGTAGGGAGGACGATAGGTTATCAAAGTGTCAAGTGTCAACTGTCAAGGAGGTTGGTGGCCTAAAACGCATTCGGCTCCACCACTCATTTACCATTTTCTTCTTTGATTGCAATCGTGTCTCACCAGAAACTCATGGCGTGTGAATAAGGAAGACAAGGAAAAAAAAGAAAAGCAATTGCCTTTTTTTGTATTTTGGCCCCTTGTTGTAGCTTGCAATGTTCTTATTGTTCTCCTGACTTACAGGCACTCGCTGAGGAGGCTAAGTCAAGATACGACAAGGCGATATTCAAAGTTGTGGACTTGGTAAGATACAGCTGACAATTCAGAAAAAAAAAGTCAAACAAGAACTGCTGTCCAGTATTATTGAGTAGATAGAAGTGTCATCTCAGGTGATCTTATGCACAATGTGATGATTGTTATAGGATGAGTATGCGATGGAGGATGAGGAGTACGAGGAGAGATTGAAGAAGGAGAAGATATCGTTGTTCTTCGTTGCAACGTAAGACACTTGTTCTTTGGATCTTATCTTTCATACACTTTCTTTGAATATTATATATACTTCACAGATATTATACATAATCAACTTATGCTAATGGTTGCCCTTCCCTAAGTGATAGAAAGTACAAAGACTTTCAGTCAAAAGAAATACAAGGAACATCAATCTTCTTCTATTTATGTTGGTATACTGTGTTAGGAAACCTTTGTAATATTTTTTTGTTGACATTTCAGGTACGGAGATGGTGAACCGACTGACAATGCTGCTAGGTTCTATAAATGGTTCACTGAGGGAAATGAGAGGGGTGTTTGGTTGAATGACTTCCAGTATGCTATTTTTGGTCTTGGCAATCGGCAGTATGAGCATTTCAACAAGGTACCACACTTATCATCTGTTTGAATTTCCTAACCCTTGTTGCCAGTCTGTAAAAACCTTGTCATGTTCTTATATATTAATTAGATTGCTTTGTTTTTTGCTTCTGATGACAGGTTGCCAAGGTTGTTGATGAGCTCCTAGTTGAGCAAGGTGTGCCTCATGACTGCCCTGCCCTACAGACTTTTGATATATCTGTTCAGTTTATCTCAAGCATTTTGTGTTTGTTTAGGTGGAAAACGTCTTGTTCCGGTTGGTCTTGGAGATGATGATCAATGCATTGAGGATGACTTCAACGCATGGTACGCATTATCTTGCTCTTTCAAGCTTATTTTAGTTATTTTAGGCATTTCCGCACTTGTGTTACTTACATTCCTTTCTGAACTTTTACATATAACCAGGAAAGAAACTCTCTGGCCAGAATTGGATCAGTTACTTCGGGATGAAAATGATGTTTCAACAGGCACTACCTACACAGCTGCCATTCCTGAATACCGGGTTGAATTTGTTAAGCCTGATGAGGCAGCCCATTTGGAGAGAAATTTCAGTCTTGCAAACGGTTATGCGGTTCATGATGCTCAGCATCCTTGCCGGTAAGTATGCGGCTATAAAGTCCATTTGTTTTCATTAATAGTATGGTTGTCTGTATTTGTAATGGTGGAATCGAAGCTAACAATCTGCAAATTTCTTTTGAATCTGTAGGGCCAACGTGGCTGTGCGACGGGAACTCCACACTCTTGCTTCTGATCGTTCATGCACTCACTTGGAGTTTGACATTGCTGGCACTGGTCTTACGTAAGTCATCTGATTCCATTCGTTATCCTTGACAAATATCAGGCCTTGGCAACAAAATTAAGTACATCAAAATTCCAGTCCATATCCTTTTCTTCATTTATTCTAACATGTTTCTCCATGCTTCTTATCAGGTATGAAACCGGTGACCATGTTGGTGTATACACAGAGAACTGCCTCGAGGTTGTAGAGGAGGCAGAGAGGTTGTTAGGCTACTCCCCAGAGACTTTTTTCACCATCCATGCAGACAAAGAGGACGGTACACCACTAGGTGGTGGTTCTCTGGCTCCTCCATTCCCTTCCCCAATTACTGTGAGGAATGCGCTTGCTAGATATGCGGATCTTCTGAATTCACCGAAGAAGGTGAGCATTTCAGTAGTTCAATATACTACGAGTTCCACAACTGTTGACTATTGTTTCTCTGATTTCTAATGTGTGTATGTTTTGCAGAGTGCTTTGGTTGCATTAGCTACTTATGCTTCAGATTCTACTGAAGCTGATCGTCTGAGGTTCTTGGCCTCTCCTGCTGGAAAGGTCAGTTCTTTTTTCTTTCAGATATCTGCTCACGCTTTCATCATCCTATGGAATACAATAATCGAAAATCTTAATATCATGCTTTTCATGATTCAGGATGAGTATGCTCAATGGGTTGTTGCGAGTCAAAGAAGTCTATTAGAAGTGATGGCAGAGTTCCCTTCAGCAAAGCCTCCACTAGGAGTCTTCTTTGCAGCCGTTGCCCCTCGTCTTCAGCCGAGATACTACTCAATTTCATCTTCACCTAGGTAAAATATCCTACTTATGCTTTTTCTTCCTCATTTTAAAATTGTTCCTTACCTTTTTATTGACATGCATTTCCTTCTTCCATCAGCATGGCACCTACCAGAATTCATGTTACATGTGCACTTGTCCATGAAAAAACACCTGCTGGAAGGGTACATAAGGGAGTCTGCTCAACATGGATTAAGGTAACTAATCAACGTCATATCAACCCCTATTGAGTATTCTAGGTCGGATTATTTACCTATATATCATCTGAAGTTCTAAGTTTCCTGCAAAGTACAGAACCCTTGCTGCAACGTTGAATTGAAACACCTGAGTTGACAGTAAATCCCTCAGACCATAAACATGTCTTCTGATATTTCTCTATCACTACTCAATTTTGCAGAATGCTTTTCCATCAGAAGAGACAAAGGACTGCAGCTGGGCTCCAGTTTTTGTGAGACAATCAAACTTCAAACTGCCTGCTGATCCTTCAGTACCGGTTATCATGATTGGCCCAGGAACTGGTCTTGCGCCTTTCCGCGGATTCTTGCAGGTTTCTTGCTGTTCAATGATAATTTTACATCACTACTGATATTTATTATGAGAAGTAACTAATATATAAATGCATTCATGATATCAGGAGAGGCTGTCTCAAAAACAATCAGGAGCTGAGCTTGGTCGCTCCGTATTCTTCTTTGGATGCAGAAACAGCAAGATGGTACGCACCAAATAGACACTCTGCATAACATGAATATCCTTAAAACACTAGAGGGTTCTTTAATGTAGCTGACATATTATAAACTTTGCAGGACTTCATCTATGAGGATGAGCTGAACACTTTCCTTGAGGAAGGAGCATTGTCCGAGCTGGTTCTCGCCTTCTCTCGTGAGGGCCCTACGAAGGAATACGTGCAGCACAAAATGTCGCAGAAAGTAATTAAACTACTTGACACTTTCAAACATGTTCGTCGATCTGCAAATTCATGTTTTTGTTCAGCGTTGCTCATATTTCCTACCTTTGTCTGTCCAGGCTTCCGAAATCTGGGACATGATCTCCCAGGGTGGTTACATTTACGTCTGTGGTGATGCCAAAGGCATGGCCCGAGATGTACATAGAGTTCTCCACACCATTGTACAGGAACAGGTATTTTTCTCACAGCCATTACACACTTGCTGATAAAATTTGCTTCATTCTGTCCGTCAGTATATTTCCGGCATAAATTGATGACGGTTTTTTTCGTTACAGGGATCACTTGACAGCTCTAAGGCTGAGAGCTTTGTGAAGAGCCTCCAAACGGAGGGTAGGTATCTGAGAGATGTGTGGTAAGAGGTGATTTTCAGCACACCAAAAACGCCTGTATTCATGAGGCACAACATTCGTTCATATATAGTAGTACAGAAGTTCCTTCAAGGAGCAACATTGCTGGAAGAATATTGACACATGACCAAGATGAAATGCTTTTAGTAGCTCAGCATTTTTTTTCTTCTTTCTTTTCTTTCTTTTCCCTTTCTTTTATCTTTCTTGAGTTCCATAAGAGGTTTTTTCGACTGTGTATTATAGTATGATTTATATGTATAATATGAGGACAATTTTGGCAATAAGCCTGTGATAGTGTGATGCTAATAATTATAGATGATGTCTCCAAGAGGGATTTAATTATACATGAGAAATCATATATATCATGATAATGTTTGAGGCCCAACTAGGGAGACTCTTTGCCAAGGCGAACTTTCACAAACTAAACTTGAACTTCGATTGTCCAGAGAAGGCTAAACAACTAGACCTTGGCTCCTTTGATCTTAAAAACATAGGGAACAGGAGAAATGCAGGAATAGAGTGCCATGCCTAGCTCAATTCTATAGGAAATAGGAACACATGAATTTAGTAAAAGAGGTGTTTGGCTACTCCATAGGAATTTTAAATGAAACACTTGATTAGAATAGATAAAAGAGAAGAGATGATGAAGCATTTGTCTTGGACTAAAGAAAACTGAAAACATGAGGTTTGATCAAATGTTTGGAATCCTTCAAAAAGCGGACAAATGGAAGAAATCCTATAGAAATTTTAGAGTACATTCCTACAATCCAAATGGCTCCAAAGGAAATTTTCCACAGAATTTCAATCATTTGAAATTCCGAAAAAAAAAATCCTTGGCTCCGAAGAGCCCTTAAGCTGACAAGAGCTTAAGACATCATCCTTTTATATTTCTCGGTTTCAGGTCATTCTTTTTGTATTTATCGGTTTTAGCTCTTCCTGCATCGAGTAGAGGCATCAGAAAATCTTGCAAGGAGTAATTTGTGAGTTCAGAGCCTGCGGAACCAACTCATACTTTATCCGTCTCACAATACATATCTTTCTAACATTCAAAAGTTATTCCAAAATAATTGTTACTTTACATCCAACTATATACGAGAGCATCTCCAAGTGAATGGCTATTTTTGACTCTCCAAATGTCCTATTTAGCAACTTACCAAAAATTTAGAGAGTCAAATCTAGGTTTTCCTCCAACGGCATCTCCATTACATTCTCCAATTTAATAGTGGGTCCCATACGTCAGTCTCTTCACCCACTTCTCTCCTATCCTTCTCATCTCTTCTCTGTAGTGGCGCAAGCGGCGCCAGCGGGAGCGGCGCCAGCGGTAGGGGGATGGAGGTGGCGCCGGTGGGAGCGGCACAAGGATGGAGGCGGTGCCGGCGGGAGGACGGCGCACGCGCCAATCCAGAGACGCCACCACTGGTTTGTTGTCCCTCCCCTCCCTCCTGTTCCTCTTCTTAAGCACGGCCGTCGCGGCGGGCATCTCACAAGCGGCGGCGACCCTCGGGTGCCTGCTGCTGCGTCGCCCGACGGCGTCGGGGCTCGTCAACGTTGCCGCGGCAAGGGAGCAGGAGGAGCGGAAGAGGCGCCGTGCCCGTCGTGCTCGGCGGAGATTGTCCTCGTCCACATCATCTTGGCTTCGGGAGAGGGGAAAAAGGCGTGGGCCTACCATTGGAGAGGCAATTTTGGCTGGCCAAAGTTTGGCCAGCGCGAGGGGGCGTTTGGCCAGCGGATGGCTTGGCCATCCGGTTGGCAAGTCTATTGGAGTGCGTTTTTCGTCCAAAATTACCAAATTTTAACTTGGAGAGGAAGATAGATTGGCTGTTGGAGATGCTCTTACTCCCTCCTTTCTAATTGATCATCACATCCTTTCTAAATTGATCATTACATATGTTTATACACCAATACTAAGGTGGTGTTTGGATCCAGGACTTAACTTTAGTCCCTGTATTTAGACACTAATTTAGAGTATTAAATATAGACTACTTACAAAACTAATTACATAAATGAAACTAATTGGCGTGACAATTTTTTTAAGCCTAATTAATCCATAATTAGAGAATGTTTACTGTAGCATCACATAGGCTAATCATGGATTAATTAGACTCAATAGATTCGTCTCGTGAAATTAGTCCAAGATTATGGATGGGTTTTATTAATAGTCTACGTTTAATATTTATAATTAATTTTCAAACATCCGATGTGATAGGGACTTAAAAGTTTTAGTCCCATCTAAACAGGGTCTAAGGATAATCTAAATCACATCAATCATCAATCAAGACATCATGCACATATTCTCACACAATGTATGCATCGATTAAAACACCATGCCAATTACACCTTAGCATGCTCACATTCTCCTATGCTGCAATAATTGTATTATGATGAAATCTGTGTCCATGCGGTTATATGATGATCAATTTGAGAAATTTTAAATTCCATTATATGATGATAAATATAGGAAGGAGGGAGTATTCAATAAGAGATATTATAGTTTTTTTGCTAACCTTAATGCATGCTAGTATGAAGTATTGTAGACGAAGGAAGTAATTAATTGTCTTGTTTGGTAGGTTATGCCTCCCTGTCTCCCCTCAAATCAATCACTGCTTGTAGTGTCGTGTGGCCATTGGCACCTTGCTGGCATTAAAATGACCCAATAAATAGTCGCAACAATCAGCCATATCGTGGATTAATTAGCATGCCTCACCGAATGTACTTGACTCTAATTCAGAATCTTCGATTTCCTGATACTGGCTGTGTTTAGTTCCACGTTAAAATTAGAAGTTTAAAGAAATTGAAACGATGTGACGGAAAAGTTAGAAGTTTGTGTGCGTAGGAAAGTTCGATATGACGGAAAAGTTGGAAGTTTGAAGAAAAAAAAGTTAGAATCTAACTGTTTTTTTTTCTGATACTACATCCATCCCAAAAAAATAAATTAGCACTGGATGTGACACATCCTATTACAATATAAAATATAAATCTATAGTTGGATGTGACACATTTTATTACAACGAATCTGGACATAGACATATCCGAATTCATTGTACTAGAATATATCACATTCAATACTATCTTAGTCTTTTATGAGACGAAGTGAGTACATTCGGATCTTTCGTCTTATTATTACTCAATGATTCCTAAATGTTAGTCACCGAATGAAATTTATATTTAAATTGACCACTCATCTTTTTTTTTTAAAAAAAAAGAAATGCTTAAAAGGATGCCGTTCAATTAAAGTGTATTGTATCCTAACATAACTATTAAGCTTTTGTTCATCATAAATTAACCAACTAAAATTTATTTATGATCAAAGCTATAGCAAGATTAGTCCACAGCGACAAACAAATAGGAATGGAGTATAAAGTCAACAAAACGAGTTCATTTCGTTTACCGAGCAATACGCTAGTACTATTCTGTTGAAGTCTGCTAAAAGTTGGTTCAGAATGTTGTGTTCAGTTTGAATTTGGTTTTTTCTCAAAAAAAAAAAAGTTTGAATTTGTTTCAGTTGCGCATCTATAACAGGTTCCCACAACTAGTTCTTTGACCAATATTTCAGCTACTTACAAGATATACCCCTCAACCAAATACAAAATAATTCCATGATTAATTGAACTGCATTTCTCACAAGTTTGAAAAGAACATTGATTTGGCAGGGCGCCATTTACCCTATCCTTGCTGATTGCAGTTTGAAGCTGGTAGCCACTGAACTGAGGAAAGCACTGCAGTGCCCATCAAAGCAGCTCAACGTAAAACTGTTCGAAACAGTATTAGCAAAAAAAAAAAAGTAATCTGTTAAAAAATATTACATAATACTACCTCCGTTTTTTAATAGATGATGCCGTTGACTTTTTCTCACATGTTTAACCATTCGTCTTATTCAAAAATTTTATGCAAATGTATAAGATATAAATCACACTTAAAGTACTATGAGTGATAAAACAACTCATAACAAAATAAATTATAATTACGTAAATTTTTTTGAATAAGACGGATGGTCAAACATGTGAAAAAAAGTCAACGGCGTCATCTATTAAAAAACGGAGGGAGTATATTAACCTTTTTCCCTGGAAAGCAAAGCACAAAAAAGGTTCAAGAACACACCAAGCGATGGAGATTCTTTTTATTGAAAGGAAGTATGTCGTAGTTCGCTGCCACAAAATAGTAGGCAGCAAGAATGCTCATAGTTTTGCTTGTCACTAAGCCTAACAATCTTTCTTGCTAAATAGTATATAGTTATAAAATTTCTCTAAATTTTATAACTGGGCTGATCAAGAAATAGGGCTGCCTGCTTGCCTATGAAGGCCAGAGTTTTTCTCATTTTTCTTTACCAAAAGATCCATTCTTCTAAAGTTTCCATTCGACATCCTTATTTGTTCACGGGAACTTCCCAATCTTCAAGAGAATTTTTGTCTAATCTGTAAAAGGCGGCAAACCCCATTCACCAGGTTTGAAATCCAGCAGGGAACTGAGAACTTGGTCAGCTCCTTTGTGATATGAAACATCCAACCTTGGATCTGGGACCATCACCGCATACCTGCAAAAGAACCAATAAATTATCAATATGCAATACTCATAATTGTTTACAATATGTAAATGAAAAGGTCACTTACATTCCAGCATTTTTTGCTGCGGCAACGCCAGAAGGTGCATCCTCAAATACCAAGCATTTACTTGGTTCTATATTGCCCTGAACAATACGCAGTGCCATTTCATCAGGTGACATTATAATATTATTACGTCTAATCCACAGAACACTCTAAAGGAAATAGCTCTTATACAGTAATACCTCAAACCTCCTCATAGCGGCAAGAAATATATCAGGAGATGGCTTGCCAGTCTTCACATCTGGATCATCCCCCATAACAACATGGTGCATCAGTGTAAACATTTCCTTGTGGTTCTGTGTCTTCAGGGCAAAATGACGTTTGTGGGATCTGAAGCCACATAAAGAAAGCACGAATCAAACGTAATTCTAATCTGAAAGGTGCAGGGTTCATCAGGGAAAAACACAGTGAACAAGACTCTGAATGGAGATGATGGATAAATTGATCATCACGGATAAATTACCCTGTTGCAACAGCCATTGGTATTCCATTTGCATGGAGATGATGGATCAAACGTAGCACTCCTGCAACAGAACAATTCATTATCTGATATTATACTCATGAGCAAAACCAAATAAACCATCTAGTATTAATTTGAAACAAAACCTTTTAACCATGCCACACCACCCTCAGGCCTGATTTGGAAGCTCACAATCCCTGGACCATCCCGTTATAGGCTCCCAAAACAGGCCTTAGTGGCGTAGCTAAATGTTCAGGGTCATGTGTGGAAACATATACAGCTTGATGAGCCAGGGAAAATAAATACAACATTAACATTTTTTTACAAAAGAATCATAATGCTTCACTTCATAATTAATTATGTCTTTTTATGCTTTTAAATCATCCTACTATCAAGTCAAGAGATCCATTTTCTACTTCCATGTGTTTCAACAAGAAACACTGAAAGTGATATCTTTGATTGCATTCAAAATAGTAATATCCTCAACTACAGTAATACAATTATTCATACAAATTAGACTAGCATATACAAACAGAAGAATTGGTAGAATAAATAACACTATATACAGTCCAAGTCCTACCCACACTGTCACCGTGTTACAAACTGACAACAACCTATAACAACTCCTAAAATTCCACTACGATCCCCCTATGATTCCCTTTGCTCTGATCCTCCAATGCTGGAGGTAACAACAAACTGCTTCAACAAAGGGTTTCATTACATTAGACAATTTCAGAATGCTACATGACTACATATGCTATACTACACGTGTTGGGTGGATACCAAACAATCTTGTTGTTGGCTCCCGCTTTGTAACCTTTTCTTATCCTAATCTTAATGAAAATGGTCTACGTTCCGTCGCCGGCATAGTGAAAAAACATATGCTAGTACTAATAGCAGATAACCTGATTAAACTCAAGGAGTTGAATTGTATTAGGGATTATATGTACTTGAACCTCTTCCGCAGTTCAAGTTCCTCTGGTTTTGTTAATTTTTTGCTTAGCAATCTGCTGACCTAACCAAATAGCAGTACCAAATATATAATTCCTATGGAGTTGATGAAACCAAGTTCAATTAGCAATGTAGCTCCTCCTTCCACAAGTAATGGTTGTTTTCGAGAGGTATACAGTGAAACCAAACCTTTGAGCATTAATAGTACCTCTAAACTATTCAGGTTTGATAATCAACCATACATATAGGATTCTTTAGGGAAAACACTTGAACAAAACTATAGGTTTATTAATAGGTTTTACAAACATTCTACCATAGCAATTACTAGAAAACAAAGTTGCATCTTGAGCCCACATGACTATGCCGCTATCCGACATTGTAAGCAAGAACAGCTGCCAAGCTTTGACAAAAACAATAAACAGTAAAGGACAGACATCTCCTGAAGAAAAAAGAAGAAGGGGAAGATAGATACAGAGGAGCAAACCCTGACCAGGCAAGACGGCGCAGGAGGGGAAGAGCTCCTGGAGCATGCTCTCGCGCTCCTCGAGGAACTGCTCCGGGGTGAGGAGGCCGGCGAGGCCGCACTCGTCGACGAAGATGCGCGCCGACTCGGTGGCCTTCTTGCCCATCATCTTGGCCTTGAGCGACCAGTCGAACACCTTGCCGTACCTCGCCAGGATCTTCTCCTGCACCTCCGTGTAGAACCCCTCCGTGTCTGCACCCACCAGCAACAACCACGCCATTCATCCAATCCATCCATCATCACCCAACTCCATCCAAATTGGAGCAACCAAGAAAGCAAAGAAAGAAACCATCGAATGCGCATATGAAACCGAATCGTCGGAGGAGAGGGAGAGGGAGAGGGAGAGCGAAGATGACGTGGGAGACGGTGGCCCTGGGCGCCGCCGCGTTGCCCTCGTCGTCGGCGGACGCCATCGCGCGCGGGAGGGGGAAGGGGAAAGTGGAGACTGCTCGACTTCCTCTCTGGTGGTGGAGGCGCAGCCGCCGACGGTGCTCATCTTCTTCACGACGAACCTCAGGCTGAGCAGATTATGGGCCGTGATGGGCTCTCGGAGGCAGGCCCATCGTCCATTGGTTAGGTCTCTTAGGAAAAGGTCTAATTTCAGTCCCTCTCAAATACAGGTCGTATCTTTTTCTGTATCTCTCAACTGCAAAAACGTTTACATCGACCCCTCTAACCATTAAAACCGTGTAAAATAACCCCCCTTGATTGTTATGAGGGTGGTTTTTAATGATGTGGCGTCTACATGGTAGCCTAGTCATTAGAGAAATTAACAATATATGTGGGACTCACATGCAAGTGAAAAGGAAAAAAGATAAAAAAAAACTATGGGCACCACATGCCGGCACCCACCCTTATTCTCCCCCTCTTTCTTCTTTCGTTTTGCATGGACAGATGTAAGAACCCCAGCACAGTCTCACTCGTCGTCATCTTCCTCCGAGGAGGCCGAGCGGCGGGCGATGAAGAAGGAAGCCGAGGAGGCCACGACCTAGGTCATGTTGTCTACTACTGGAGCACACCACCCTCCCTAAGGCACCGGTGACCTTTGCCCAGCTCATCACCGTCTTTATGTTACATCTAAGCGCCAAGCCATCAACACCGTGACACAGGTCACGTCATCTATTGCCCGAACACACCACCCTCCTTGTGGCACCGGTGACATCCCCAGCTTGGGCACCGCCACCAACAAGGAAAGCGGATTGGTCTAGAGGGGTCGCCGAAGTAGCATGGCGGTGGCTGCAGCTGTCGTGGAGCATGACGGAGAGGCACTCGTGGCTACCGAAGGCATGGAACGGGAGGCGAGAGGACGGAGGGTACAAGCATATGGCCCCTCTTCCTCCTCCCCGATAGTGGCCAGGAAATGGCTCACACCCTCAATACCAGGCTTGAAGCATAAGGGGAAAAGGGGGAGGGTGGTCGTGGCGAGACGGTGGGTGCAAAGTTTTGAAATTTGGTAAAAAGGATACCATGACTAGTTTTAAAATTTTCTATTTCATCCTACTTATTACTCCCACCATCCAAAAAAACTCAACCTAGTATTTCGATGTGACATATTCTAGTACAACGAATTTGGACAGGGCTCCTATCCAGATTCGTTGTACTAGATTATTTGTACAACTGTATTATTTATTCTTGTTCCAACCATCCTACTCCATCCGGGTTGATAATACTTGCCGTTTTGGATACGGGCACGGTCTTCAAAAAATAACTTTGACCATTATTTTTCAAATATATATAAAAGTGTTTCCAAATATATGATTTTATTAAAGTATTTTTTTAAGACTAATGTATACATGTAGTCACCATATTTGAAAAACAAATATTTTAAAAATGATTCATAATCAAAGATTCTAAAGTTTGACCTCACCCTTATCTAAAACGACAAGTATTATTAGCCCGGAGGGAGTATCACATAATGTCATAATATATATGAATATTTGTCGCTTAAATTTCCGCAACAATCGCGTGGGATATCTTATTGTGCTTTTAGTTAACTGAGCAATTAAATTGATCATCTAAAATGTGTGCATTCAACTCAACAGACAAGTATATATAGCTACAACTCAACCTGGGAGTACTCTCAACTCTCAAGTCAAGACTCGATACTAATCATCTCAAAATGCATCGATGCTAAACATTTGTCAAGTCTGACACTCTCTTTTTCAAGCCTGCAAGGCTTGTAATCATTGTCAAGATAGGAATCGGGTTCCTAGTACCGTACGACTAGGCTCCCTTTGTACTCAAAGTAAGGGCCTTTTTAGATCCCACGGTAAAAATTTTACATCACGTCACATTAAACGTTTAAACACCTACTTAAAGTATTAAATATAGTCTAAAAAATAACTAATTGCACAGATTGTTACTAATTTGCGAGATAAATCTTTTGAACCTAATTGCTCCACGATTTGACAATATGGTGCTACAGTAAACATTTGCTAATGATGGATTAATTAGGCTTAATAAATTTGTCTCGCGGTTTACCGACGGATTTTGTAATTAGTTTTTTTATTAGTGCCCGAACACCCCATGTGATACCTTATATAATATCTAATGTGACACGCCAAAACTTTACACCCTTATATCTGAACACCCGAAGAGTAGCACTGCGATGTCTTTTCATCTTCTCTCCATACGATGCACACACACAAAAGGGGATCATACTACTTAATCGTCATGCGAACAAATTTTGACGACTAAATGATTTAGATCATATCGTTTTTATCTTATATTGGCACGGATGTTCCTATTTACGACTAATTATTTTTTTAGTAGTAGACGACGTACCATTGATAGCGAGACTCAATGATTTTGTCAATCTCAAAATGTATTGATCCAATTTTTTGGATGTATGTGCGCTCATAGAGATGAGTATATGTGTGCTCGTAGAGATGAGTGTGCGCGTGTTGTGAGCATATATGTTTGTAAAAAATTATAGAACAAACAAGACATTGGTAAATTAGAACCAGAATAGAATAGAATAGCTAGTAGAGACCATAAAATAAAGGCAAATTTTGCTAAGGGCATCGTGACTTCGCGATTTTAGCTGTAGGACACCGCGCGAAGTTACTTTTGGAGAAAGACACTCTCAAAAGTTGAATATTTGCTGGTGGACACCGTATCTATTAAAATAATAATTTCATGTTAAAGAGGAGAGATGAGAGAGAATTCGCGTGAAAGTTCTGAAATGCCCTTAGACCCACATGACAAATCTGTAATCTCTCTATCTCTTTCTCAGGCACATGGGGCCCGCATGTAAGCCTCTAGCATCGTTTTCCCCTTCTTCTCTTACTTTGCTTGCAGGAGGAACAGGTGAGGTGAGGCACATGGCAAGCTTGACGGTGGCCGACCATGGGCGGCGGCGACAGGGGAAGGAGATGCGAAGGTCGGCTATGGACGAACAGGAAGCGGCGAGCACGGAAGAGGGTTCTGACTGTACAAGGTGTGCGGGCAGCATCTACTCACTATTCCATGCATTCTCGGTCGGCAGGGGAGCGGAGGGTCGGGGTGCCAGGCATGCTAGTGAGGCAACATAGGAGACAGGCCGACGGGAGTCGACGAAGCCCTCCATCCCCGACGAGGTCGGCGGAGGCGGAGGGGCCACCAAGCAGTGGGGTCCATGGGGAAAAGCCAGCTGGCGGCGCAGTTGTAGGAAAGGCTGTTGGTGGTGAAGCCGATGTCGATGAGGTCCGCGGGGAAAGCGCTGGATCCAAGAGGAGATAACGGGGAAGAGGCGAGCGATGCCGCACGGAGGTGGTGGTCGGCGCCGACGCGGCTAGAGGAGTCTAGACGGGGTTGAGGACGATGGGGTCGGTGGCGCGACGACAGAGAGGAGGGCACCCGACGTTCCAGGCGGAGAAGCCGACGAGGAGCTTGGGAACATGGAGGACGGCAACGGCCGCGAAGGAGATCCGGTGGCCAGTAGTGAGGTCCCTGGGCGGTTCGGGCAGGAGGTGAGGTGACTGTCCTCCAAGCGGGTCAACCGACGCAGCGACGACCAAGGAGCCGAAGGGTGCCGGCCATGGCAATGTGGAAGGAGGGGATAGGGAGAGAAGAGAGATTGCATATCTGACATGTGGTCCAAGGGCATTTAAGAACTTTAACGTGATTTCTCTCTCCTCTTTAACCAGAAATTTTTTATTTCGATGGGTGCGGTATCCACCAACGGAGTACGGTACATAGGGCATAGAGACTGAACCTTTATATAGGACTACTTTTGATTAGGACTGACTTTTTTCTAGTGAAGAGACTTAGTTTAGAGGGTCTAGCTAGCCATTTGTTAAGATACGCGTACAAAATGATGAACGTATGGAGTTAGCTCGGTGGGTTGGTTGGTTGGGGAGTGATCCAAGTTTTGAGAGAGTCTTCCCCTAAAAGTCACTTTGCGCGGTGTCTTACGGCTAAAACAGCAAAATCACGATGTCTTGTAGTAAAATTTGCCAAAAATAAAAAAGAACTCATATATATATATATAGTTTTAGCATGTGAGACTCCCGTCGACTATGCATCAAATTAAAAGTGTGCATTATGTTAATCATTTGACTTTTTGATAAACAATAGCATAGCATAAAGTAGTTAATCTATTAAGGGTCACTAGGTGCAATCATGAATTTGTTAATCTTTCCATTGCATGTACGGAAGTAGACCGAGGCGTCTTGGCTAAATTATCACTTTAAGATCTTGCACATCATTAGAACCCTTACTCATGGCCACCCTTACGCACGCATGCTGCATGGAAGCATAAATTAAATTAGGTTCAGAAAGAAAAGAACCAAAAGAGCCAAATTAAGTAACATTTTGAGCCTTTTTATATTAAGAAAAAGACCCTCTATGGTATCATATATATAATTTATATTAAAAAAGAACTAACAAAAAAATACTGTGGCGAAAAAGAAAACTATAATAAAATTTGACAAAGCTAATTAATCCTTCTTCTCCACTGCATCCATCACAACCATGACAACTCTATAGTGTTCTACGTCTTCCCAATCCCCGTCGCCCGTAAAAGAGAGAACAAACAAATTAAGAATCAAGCAAAATTTGAGCAAACCTCAATTACAGCTAATGCCTATACGTAGCATCTACCTATAACCTGGGGGAGCATGCATACAGGCTCAGCATAAGAGTAAGTTCAATAGTATAGCTAACTACCAGCTATAATTTATCTATAACCAATCTAATAGCTCATTCATACAATAGTTATATACTACACTATTAATACCTAATCCCACCTGTCATACACACACTGCGTCTTGGAGTCCGTGCTGCAGCTGGCTACAAATCTGTAGCCCGCTGTCCTTCTCTCTCCTCATTTATCTACTTAAAATATTGTTGCAGCTGGCTTATAGCCTGCTATTGTACCTGCTCTAAGAACCCCCAACCCAAAAGATTTCATACACTAAAAGCAGGTACAATAGGAGAATTAAGCCGGCTATAATATGTCCATCATGGCAAAAAAGTTGAGCAGGCGGAGGGAAACAAGGACAGAGAACTTAGAGCAAGGTCAATAGTATAGCCAACTACTAGCTCTAATTTTTCTATAGCCAATTTAATAACCAATTCATATAATAGTTGTTTACTATACTATTAGCATATGGTCCCACTGTCATACACACATTGCGTCTTAGAGTCCGTGCTGCAGCTGGCTACAGATTTGTAGCCCGCTGCTCTTCTCTCTCATCTTTTATCTTATTAAAATATGTTTGCAGCTGGCTTATAGCCTGCTATTGTACCTGCTCTAAGAACCCCCAACCCAAAAGATTTCATACACTAAAAGCAGGTACAATAGGAGAATTAAGCCGGCTATAATATGTCCATCATGGCAAAAAAGTTGAGCAGGCGGAGGGAAACAAGGACAGAGAACTTAGAGCAAGGTCAATAGTATAGCCAACTACTAGCTCTAATTTTTCTATAGCCAATTTAATAACCAATTCATATAATAGTTGCTTACTATACTATTAGCATATGGTCCCACTGTCATACACACATTGCGTCTTAGAGTCCGTGCTGCAGCTGGCTACAGATTTGTAGCCCGCTGCTCTTCTCTCTCATCTTTTATCTTATTAAAATATGTTTGTAGCTGGCTTATAGCCTGCTATTGTACCTGCTCTTAAGCAGGTGACTATATTAGCGCCGGCTGCACGCAGCCTCTAAGACTAGGTGAATTTACTGCAATTGGCCATACTCTTGCTTGCGCATAGTGATTGGGTAGTAGCTGTTCAGGATAAATGGCGACCGGACAACAAACGGTCTGTGCATGCAGCTTTTGGCCTGCCCAAGGAAGAAAAAGCAAGCTACATCTATATACTATATAGCCTACTAAATGACATGGCAAATTTTATAGCCATCAACGGGCGGTATTATTGATCCTGCTCTAAGCGCAATCACTTTAGTTGTGATTTGTCATCTATTTCTACCATTTGGAATTAAGTCAATTCTCTTTTCATACGAGCAGTTTCAGATGCTTGTTGATTGATCGCGATTATGCCCGTAAAAGATTTCAAAATACCCTCTCTCTCTTCTTTTAGAAGTCTTGTAATTAAAGGAGGCTAACTAGCTTCCAAACAATCTCAATTTCTTTTCAAGTTATTCTCCTTTAGTTTTTCTTTTCTCTCCATCTAGATGATGAATAGAATATAATAGTTCGATTCTATAATGCAGTAATTTTATGCCATTGATTCTTTGTCTACAAACGAAAACTTTTTTCATGTAAATAGTGTATTCAATTATGCTTAACTATTGGCCCTAACTGCCATTTACACACCTCTATGTGGATGTGTCACAGATGGCAGATCCTCCATTTGCGTGGAAATTGGAATAGCTTGGTTGGATATGGAACCTATGGATTTAAATATATTGAATATACATATTTCAAAAAAAAAAAAAACATGAGATGACTGAGATTGTATCATCACAGCGAAGGCAAGGAAATTAGTTAGGAAATAGTGATGGACCTTCCCATTTTAATTTGTTAGCTATGATGATAAATAATTTCTTTTTTACACCAACTTTTTTTGTCAATGGTTCTACACTTCTACTTTAGTAACATTTAACTTTGGTGTTGTGGCTGGGATCAATATATGAAACCAAGCTAGGAAATGCTCACAATGCAAAGAACCATTGGGTTCATAGATTAGAAAGCTAATTACAAATATATTGTAATATATTCTAATGAAATATTTATCAATTTTAGAAGGCACTAATATAAACTAGTCTTCTTAATCACAAAAAGAGAACTAGCTAGTCTTCGATCGTAAATCTTAAATTAATTAAGAGCAAACCTTAATAATTCTAACATATACATATATACTCTTGGACAATGATGTTTATGATTTGGATGTCTGTGATCCTACTTACTTAGACGAGCATCCTACCTTCTAGATACATATATTTATCAACGTTTCTATCTAGAAGAGAGCTTGTGTAGTCCAACTGTAACTAATAAGTCAAAAATCTATTAATTTTCTGTTTCCTATAGAGATTATATATGGTATAAGACCATGTCATCACCTCAAGTTGACTATATAATAGAATTATTAACTGATGTAGAATAATGTGTACACCAACATCAAACAGGGAGACAACATCAACTGCCGTACTTTAGATAAGTTTTAGAATAATTTGCCACGAAACACACATCAATGTTTTATTATCTTAATTACATGCCGTACTTGAATTTAATATATGATCCCTAGGTAGATCCATCTTTTCAGCATGCATGTGTCATATATACGCAGAGAAGCGGAATTGGAGTAATATATTGTAGGATTAGCTATACAAATTTAACAGTTTTCTGAGTGGAAAAAACTTTTCGAATGTAACTGTGGTATAGCATGATGGGAATATAACTATTGTAATTAACTTAATTATGTCCATAATTTGTATGTAACTCATCAAAACCTACACACGGCTGTTGTGGCAAGCTTTGCAAGTTTTTAACTCGCAGGTTTGAATCCTTGCCCTTAAGACCGGTGATTTTTTTTTTCGCTGCACGAATCTCAAAGGCAACACAAATGTTACTAATTCGAAAGTTTAGAGGGAGAAAAATTGCCAAATGCTTTTTTAGAAAATCCGATATGCTATTCCTTTATCAACAAAATTAATGGGATTAGTCATATTACTCCACTGAAAAAAGATCTGATTCTGTAAAATGTCATCTAGAAATAGAACAAAAGTTGGAACAAGTTAGACTTTCAAACACTTGGTGAAAGAAAACTTGCGCAATTGTACTGTTCTTTATCTCTTTCGGTGTGTAGTATCTTGAACTCTTGTCTGGATCGACACCGGTCGAGTTTGACTTGTCAAATCATCTAGAAACAATATTATACTGAGATTAAAACAATGGTATGTTTGATGCACACGTATGCGTTCATTAAACGTTCAGTAATCCCTTGATATGAAAAAGATTTCATTTTGTTTGTTATAGGTAATGAAAAGGGGGAGGAAAATTTATAGAATGGTTGAGAGTAACAGGTAAATTAATAAACGGTAGATCCATCTTTTCAGCATGCATGTGTCATATATACGCAGAGAAGCGGAATTGGAGTAATATATTGTAGGATTAGCTATACAAATTTAACAGTTTTCTGAGTGGAAAAAACTTTTCGAATGTAACTGTGGTATAGCATGATGGGAATATAACTATTGTAATTAACTTAATTATGTCCATAATTTGTATGTAACTCATCAAAACCTACACACGGCTGTTGTGGCAAGCTTTGCAAGTTTTTAACTCGCAGGTTTGAATCCTTGCCCTTAAGACCGGTGATTTTTTTTTTCGCTGCACGAATCTCAAAGGCAACACAAATGTTACTAATTCGAAAGTTTAGAGGGAGAAAAATTGCCAAATGCTTTTTTAGAAAATCCGATATGTTATTCCTTTATCAACAAAATTAATGAGATTAGTCATATTATTCCACTGAAAAAAGATCTGATTCTGTAAAATGTCATCTAGAAATAGAACAAAAGTTGGAACAAGTTAGACTTTCAAACACTTGGTGAAAGAAAACTTGCGCAATTGTACTGTTCTTTATCTCTTTCGGTGTGTAGTATCTTGAACTCTTGTCTGGATCGACACCGGTCGAGTTTGACTTGTCAAATCATCTAGAAACAATATTATACTGAGATTAAAACAATGGTATGTTTGATGCACACGTATGCGTTCATTAAACGTTCAGTAATCCCTTGATATGAAAAAGATTTCATTTTGTTTGTTATAGGTAATGAAAAGGGGGAGGAAAATTTATAGAATGGTTGAGAGTAACAGGTAAATTAATAAACTTAAATGGATTACTAAACAAAAATATTGCCAATTTCTTTTTCCATTTTACTCACATATATATGGTTGTTTGATACTACCACCGTCCCATTTTAAGTGCACTTGTAAATTTCTGTGTCCAACGTTTAACCGTCCGCCTTATTTAAAAAAAATATGAAAACATTTAAGAAATTAGTCACACATAAAGTATTATTCATGTTTTATCATCTAATAATAATAAAAATACTAATCGTATTTTTTTCAAATAAGACGGACGGTCAAACGTTAGACATTAACAGTGAAAAACTGTTGTTTTTTGGGAACGGAGGTAATGTATGTGGATTGATAAATTTGTTAGCAGGTGTTTAAGTAACTTGTCATTATATCCTTGTTGTGACAACCGACAGGCATAATGGTTACTAATCATGGGAACACAATACATATCGTTACCTACACATTTCTAAAAACAGGAGTTACAAATCGAATTCAAGCAACAATATTTTCTATAATTTGCTCTCTTATATATCGAGTGGTATATGCATGGATCTTTTTTTAAAAAAAAAAACTAGTTTATGGATCCTTGGTGCTCCATTCTCCTGAAGTTATAACTTTATTACTAGTTCAGAATACATTGCATAGGAGATTAATTTGGAAATATTGCAAATGCAAACCGTTTGACTACATATATGCTTTATATATGGAAGGAAAATAAATTGTATTACAGGATCTTTCATTGTGTTTTCAAAAATATTCAAGAATAATAATACATAGTTAAAAAAAATCAGCTGTGTACTTGCATGTGTACATGTCTTAGAGGTGATTCTTGACACGTTAAAGACGTATTTTAGCAATTAGAAGAAGGAAACGATGTAATGTGGGGACGATGATATGTGAAAGGAGTTGTATCATAATTTTCCAGTGATGTCATACTAGGAATTTTGCATCCGATGGAAAGCTCCGTTGATTAATTTAAGACAATCTCCCTAACAAACTCCACTAGGCTGAGTTATTTTAGAGTTCCCAACTCCTTTTTTTTTTTTCCACGTGTACACTTTTCAAACGGCTAAATAATATGCTTCTTGCAAAAAAATTTTAATATGAGAGTTGCTTTAAAAATCGTATTAATCAATTTTCAAGTTTTTTTAACTAATATTTAATTAATCTCATGCTAATCTTTTGATTTGTTTTCTGTGTCAGAAAGCAAGGTTGGGAACCTTCCCTCTCGAACTCAGCCTTGAGGTCAAACTTTAAAGCACCCTTCCAATAGATGTTTCCATGGCATCTCTCACCCTTCTCAACAACAGTGGGTCACTCTGGTTGTACTGCATACGCGTACGTGCTACTAATTTGTGTCCTGGAAATGCATGGCATGAGTTGTTTCATAGGTGGCAAAAAAACGCAGTTATGGATCCAAACAAAATTTTAGCACGAACAAACCTAACTACAGCTAGTATTTGCTACAGGGATGCTATCTTTAAATTAATCATTGGAAAAAACATTAAAATCCAATAAAGTGTTTGGCGGCGACGAGCTCAGGGCGACGGTATGGTGAATCCGTTAGCGTGTGCACACACTTATGTCGTAAAAATCATATTTAATTTGCTATAGGGATATATCTTTAATCATTGAAAACAAATAAAAATCCAACAGAGCAATCGGTGATAAAGTTCAGAGCGGCAATCGGTGAATTCGTCAGCGTGCACACGCACTTACGTCGTACAACTCGTATTTGCTATATATATAGGAATGCTCTTTAATAATCAAAAGCAAATTTTACTATAGAACATCCAAAATTTGTGTAATTCGTTGATTGTAACACGGACAAAAAAAATAACCTAAAAATCTAGTAATTTGTTAGATGACACTTTTAACTAAATTGAAGAGATAAATTCTTAAGTCGAGATAAATTCTTAGATTGTCTTTTAGCCATGATACGTAATTACATAAATTTTGAGTGCGATGTAACAAATCTTGTCATCATTAAGGAAGGCACAAAAATTCAATAATGAAGTATTGGGTGACGAGCCAGGATGGCATAGCGGGTGAATCCATCAACGTGCACTCGTATTTGCCATGAAAAAAAAGCTATTTTTAATCATTAAAAAACACAAAAAAAATCCAATAGAGTATTCGGCGACGAGGCAGGGTGACCTGGCTGTGAATCCATCAACTGTGAGCACGCACTTGTGTTGTAAAACTCCTTTCCAGAAATGGTAGAGACAAACACGACTAATGTGTTCGGATGCCCCTTTTCCAATCCCTCTCGCTTGTTTTCCGCGCACATGTTTTTCAAACTACTGAACGGTGCGGTTTTTTAAAATATTTCTATATGAAAGTTGCTTAAAAAAATCAAACTAATCTATTTTTTAAAAAAAATACCTCATACTTAATTAATCACGCGCTAATAAATCGTTCCGTTCTCCGTGCGAAGTGTTCAGTTGGAAACCAGGTATACAGACTCCAAAAAAAATGCGCCAGGTACACAGACTCCAAAAAACCACGTAGCTAAGGGCACCCACAATGATTATCTATAGGCTCTCTACAAGAGATCCATGTCAACATATTTTCCTATTTAGAAGAGATTAAATGAAGAGAGAGAGAGCAAAGCTATCTACTAACCTGGAGATAGTCTATAGAGAAAAATGAGGCAATGGATTAGAGAGCTATAGATACCCATGTAGACATACCATTGAAGTGGTTTACTATTAATCTAGTCTATTGCTGAGATGTACATGTTTTATAGATATCACCTTACTTTACCATTGCGGGTGCTCTAACACACCAGATTCCAGACTCCAAAACACGCATTCTCTCTCTAAAACACACACACTCTCTCTCTAGAAGTAGAAGTAGAAGTAGAAAAGCCTTCCCTTCACACGAGGCCAAAGGGAATCCATATATACACCTACGCACAAGCCAACATGGCCACACGCCCACACTCTCTTTCTACAAACAAAGAGAGACGGAGACAGAGATGGAGCCCGAGCTCGCCGCCGTACGTCGCCGAGCTCGACCTCCCGCCGCCGCCCCGGCGAGCGTAGGGCACGCGTGTCCGCCAACTACGACCACCGCGGCCGGCTGGAGAGGACGACGACTTCGGAGTTCGCGCCACTGCTGCCCCAGCGCCGCGCGCAGCAGCGCGGCGGCGAGTGTCGCCGTCCAAGAAACCTCCCGCCGCCGCATGCCGCGGCACGGCCGTCGTCCACGCCGTGCTCACGCCCGCCGTTGCACACAGCGCGCGCCCCGACGTCGCCAGCGCCGGCGGCGGCCAAGTCATCGGCTGCTCCGGCTTCGCGGCGGCGGCGGCGCGGAGGGTGCCGTGGCACGAGATGGCGTTCGGCGTCGGTGCGCGTGCCGGCGGCCATGACATGGCGAGATCAGGAGGCGCTACACGCGCGGCGCCGGAGGCTAGCCGACGGCGACGGCGAGGCCGGCGACGCGCGCCGCGGCGCCGCCACCGCGTGGGCGCCTGTGGAGGCTGATTCGGTCGCTGAGCTGCAAGGGCCATCGGAGCCGTCGCCGTGGCGGCCGCGGCGGCGCGGTGAGGCCCTCGCTGTAGGTAGGTAGGTTGGTGGGCCTCTACCCTGCCTGACACGGCGGCGCCGGCCAACCGCCGGCGAGGTGACGTCACGCGCGCGGTGGCGTTGTGTTGGTGGGAAGTTGAAAGGCACGAGAGGGAAGCGGTGGCCATAAATGTTTGTCTTTCTAAGATTTTTTTTTTGGTTTTTTGCTCTCTTCTTCTCTCTTTTTTTTGTTTGGTGTAATTAAGATTAGTTGGTACATAATGTCCATGTAGTTGTTTGTTTATTGATGGATGTAGTATCATAATTTATTAGGACTGATCTACTGAGAAAACATAACAGCATCCTGGAGCACATCAACATAATGGAAATGGATGATTTTCTATTCTCTGATGTACAAGTGTACATATACTGTACGGGTAGATAATTAAATTACTTTAGTGTCGATATTTGAGATCAGACTACGGTATTTACATAGTATGAGGATTGTTGGTAACAGGGTATATGCGAGATTGAAGTAAAATAGATGGAGACAAGGATTTTTATAGAAGTTCGGGCCCCTTATCTACTACCAAGTAATAGCCATACTCCTATTGACCGAAGCTGGCTTTGCTCTTATTCATCGTAATCACACCAGTATAGTATTTGAGATAATCTATCTAGCCGTCGTCGACTTTGCGGCCTAAAACATCATGTAGTCGATAACGGGGTAGTCTTCCTACTTAAATCCCTCTTGTCAGTCTCCGCAGGCACCATATTGAGTCCATCCAGGCTATCTCCAATATCGATATCTTGCGGCATGTCTTTGATGTGTTATGCTTGTCTTGGTATTGTATTTATACTCATAGATGTTCTATTGTCCAAGTAGAACTATGAGAAGTATGGATACGTTTCGAGTAGTCCATGTAGTTTCCATATAAAACTCTACTTGTCTTTTTTTTTCGGAATACCTTCCGTATGTGAGGCTTAATTCCATATAAGACTTAGTATATGGTGGGTCCTGCCGTGCATAGTCAACTACTATTAGATATGTGGAATCTATAACCATGACACTTAGATGCAATTGATTTGTTTTTTTCTTTCTGTAATTTTACTTCTATGTTTCATGGAAATAAAGAGGAGCCTAAACCTTTTCTGGTTTCAATGTTTTAAGAGCAATTTCAAATCTCAAAAAGGTTGGGAAAGTTTTAGGATTATTCAGCATGAGATTCAATTTCACTCTGTTGATAAGGGCCTAACAGTAGGGGATTTGGGTTTGTATAGCTTTAATTTGCACATGCATGCTGAGAGCGTGTGTCTCGAGGAAAAGAGTATAAAGACTGCATAGTTTTTTTTGGATAAAAATAGTGTATAGGTTTAATCATACTGAAAAATTAAATCTCTCACCAGCAACTAGCTTGCTAAAATTACAAACCAATAAAATCAACTTTTCTCTTCATATAAATACTTTACACCCAAAACATCAAATTACTAGTACAAGTTGGAGCTTTTGTAAAGTGAAGTATAAATATGAAAACCCAAAATGTATTTTCAGTTAGTTACACGCATGACTTATCAGTCAGCAAATATGCCATATATATGGCTTATCACACACATATGGATTTTTACACTTTGTGTCACACGGTGCTTCTAGAAATTAATGCCTTGTCAATTCAAAAACCCCTCATCAGGTCTTTGAAAAGGAGTTTCCAGTTTCAAGGTCACTAGGTGAACCTTCTTCTACATTGGTCACCGGTCATTCAAGTTACACTTAGGGGCACATCGGTCATCGATCGTTCCAAGTTACACTCAGGGGCGGAGGCAGAAAATAGAATGAGTGAGGGGCTGTGACACATTGGTCATCGATCGTTCCAAGTTACACTCAGGGGCGGAGGCAGAAAATAGAATAAGGGAGGGGCTAAGGATGTACCGCTCAGGTAGACTAAAAGTAAAAAGTATTAAAGGGGCATTTGCCCCCACCTGCTGTAAAATTGAGTTGGGGGCCAAGGCCCCCACTTTTACACTCTAAATCTGACCATGGTTACACTGATGAAATCCTACAAGTAAATAAATCCACTACAATGCTCCACTTGCCATTGCTGGAATTCCCTCTTCCATGTCCTAAGGGCCTTGCAGTGGAATGAACCTGGGGAATGAACAAATTGTAGTTACATAAATATTTCCCCTGAACCTGGGGAATGAACAAATTGTAGACAAATTGTAGTTACAACTTACAAACATATATATAGAGCATCTTGTTTTTGCAAAATGAACAAAAATTTAACCTCATAACTTAAGCAAATTATGAACCTTTTTCCGTTGGTGAAATAATGAGTCAGCTTTCCTCACAACCATACCACATTCATGGCATACATGACCAAAATCTTCATAAACATGAATATCGTGGTTGCAATTGTTCAACTGTTTTTTATTATTTACTTCTGATGTGTCGAGCTGTCCAAAACATATAATTTAGAAAACAAAATTAACAATGATTGGCTTCAAAAGCATGTATTTTGTGGTTTCAACTTGTACCTGTGTGCTTTCCACAGCCACATAGAAAGCACCCCAAAGATCCTTAAGACAATCTGGTGCTGGATCTACCTCTCCTTTTTGTTTTCTCTCCCTAGGGATGGCCATAGTGCTATCACTGAAATGAAAGTCCTGGTCAGATTTCTGATGTTTTTCTTCCATCTTCTCCGTGTTGCCACTGGCCTACAGTAAGCAAAAGTGAGTAATTGTTTGAATAGCTGGAAGTAAAATAGATTTAAGAAAGAGTAAATTGTGTTGTGGGTATTGGCAAGGGGGTGCACGTAGTTACAACTTAAAAGTTATTAAGCCCATGGGTTGAAAAAATTGACAGGTGGGTATATTTGAGTACAACTAGAGATATTTCAGAAATTTCAGAAATTTTAGACTATTTTGACCGTTGAACAAACTTTAGCTGAATTTGATAAATTTGCTAAATTAAACAAAATTGATTTTTTTGGGGCTAAATAATTCCGTATCAAGAAGGGGATAAAATAACCCAAAAGGTTGTGTCCAAAATATTGAACCCTGTTCATATGCAAAGTTGAATATTCCATGTAAGAATTGCAAGTGAAAGGCACGTACCAAAATTATTGTTTCTCTTTCTTCTGCTTTCTCCACGGAACAATTGCAAATTCTTCCTAGAACTTATGTAGTGTTGTATCCCCATCCACAAATCTTGTTTTCAACAGAAACTGCAATATGGATGGAACTCTGATTGATTTCAGCGCTTAATTGAAATAGATAGCCCTGTCTATATCTCTATCTCTACTACTTATATAAAAAATAAAAAATAAGAGGTGTTTCCGTCGTCCGTCAAAAAAACCGGCGAAAAAAAATCAGGCGAGCGAAAAAAAACCGGGTGAAAAAGGGGGAAAATCGAATTTGTCAGATAAATAAAACCACGTGAAAAAAATAATCCGATTCCATGTTAAAAAAGGGCAAAAAAATAATAATAAAAAGAATCAGACCGATTCAAAAAAAAAAGGAATCGGGCGACAAAAAAGAATCCGATTCCGTGTAAAAAAAGGGTGAAAAAAATAAAAAAAAAGAACCGGTCCGATTCCAAAAAGAAAAGGAATCGGGCGAAAAAAATGGTGAAAAAAACCTGGAAAAAAACGAATCCAATCTGTGGACGCGGTAAAAAGGGCGAAAAAAATAAAAAACGAATCTGTCTAATCCAAAAAAAAGGAATTATATGTGACGCGGTAAAAAAAAATCGAATCCTATTACATGTGACACGATACTATATATCTCCATCTCTACTTACTTACAAAATTGAAAACGTTTCCATCGTCTGTAATAAGTAATAACGAAAAAAGGCGAAAAAACATTAAAACAAAAAAAGAAAGTCCGATTCATTTTACTTCCATCGTCCGTGAAAATATTATCTTATCTTAATCTCAATCTTTCCGAGCGGACCGAGCGGCGCCCTCCATCCCCGCCCGTGCGATGAAACGCTGGCCAAAACAAAAAAAGAAAAAACTGAAATTGAGCAAAGGGATAAACTAGATTGAAGTTCCCAAAATTAAAAGAGGATAAACAATATTAAAACTCCCCTAACTCGAAAACCAGGAATAAAATAGATTGAAATTTCCCGACAAAATTCCCCAAATTCGAAGAACCCTAATTTCGGGTAAGAACCCTAATAGTCAAAATCCAAATCAATTAAGCTAAGGGTTCGGGTTACTTAACGGACTTGAAGCCCCTAAGCTCACCAGAGCTTTCTGAGAAGCGGCACCGCCACACCTTCACCTCCTCGCAGCCGCAACGGGTTCCCTGTGCGCGCGCTGTCCTGGAGCACCCCTCCACCGTCCTTGGCGTCGCACCTCTCGCCGACGAGGTCTAGGCCGCTCGGCGCTCATCGCCGTTTGTGCGCCCGCCTAGCCAGGCCGCTGTCGCCGCCTTCGCCATCATTCCGCTCGCTTGTCGCTGGAGAGAAATGGGATCGGGAGAGAGGGATTTGGGAGCTAGGGTTTTGCCCTTCTCTCCCTATCGGTGCTTCATCCGGCGCGGGGAATATCGGAGCCGTCCATTAGATCGGACAGCTCAGATTCGCCCAGCGTCGGGCCGCCGCTGCCGATTACGCTGCGCTTAATGGGCCGCGGAAGTGCATCAGACCGTCTCCGCATAAATAGGCCGCGCTCAGCTGCTCGGCTTGCGGGCCGTCGAATTGACTCGGCTCACCGAAGATGGGCCAGCCCAAGTTTGGGCCGGCTTGGGAAGACCTAGGCCGAAAGCAAATTTGATCAAATAATGTGGCTCAGATTTTTTAAATTAAAGCCCGTTGGATAGACTCCTAAGTAGGCTCGAAAAATAAATTTAAAACTAAATCCTAAATCCTATGCTAATTCATCAAATTAGACTTGGTTCTACCTATTTGTTAATGTATAAAATTAGACTTGATTTTTACCAATTCGAGGTTTTTAAGGTGTCACATTATCAAATGGTGTTTTTCCCGTTGCAACGCACGGGCACTATTGCTAGTATATACACATATACATATGCGCGTGACTTTTAAGCTATCTCTAAATTCTTCTATATATACATCCTAGTCTACACAATGCCACCAAATTTTGTATTACATATCTACCTTGTTGCAGCCAATTCTTAAGCGTATGCACCACCTTTCTTCCCTTCCCAAAGTAGTATAGCAGAGCAAAAGGCACAGCAGAGCAGAGAGAAGGAAGAGGTAATGGTCCTGCGACTGCCAATAGATTGGGAGGGGTTGCAGCCTACAAGACAACTCCAAGAATGGAGTCGGCAGAGAGCATGAAGGAAGGCCGATTTTGAGGTTTTTTCATCGAAATTTATTTTTCAGTCTTTGCTTTTAGATCGTTAAGAACACGTGTTTAAAAGTTTTATTCATAAATTACTTTTTGTTTGCAAATTCTTAGAGGGGCAATTAACACAAATTATGTTCGAAAATCAGTTTAGTTGCACTGTTTAGCATTGCGAATCTCAAATTGTAGAAGAGGTCAAGCCCCTTGCTCGCCTCCCCATTGCTCGGCCACTCACCGAGCGAGTTTTTGCCACTTAAGCCAACATAAATAAGTTACTTTCATGTTTCTATTCGTTGCTCGTCTTCATAGTCAAGAAACCAGAATCCTTAATTAGCTAAATCATGCCACGACCTTTTCTTGTTGAGTATCAACCCGATATTAGAAGATGAGGGAATTAAGAACGACTTCAAATCAATGGCATAAATCAAAATTTTTTACTTGCCTAGGGTGTCTTCTTCAACTTTAAAATATACTGATCTTTTGGATATGCTTATAGAGATATATAGAGTATAGGTGTGTACGTTCATATGGGTAAGTATACATGCGTTGTGAGCGTCTGTGTTTGGTCCGTGTTTCTTAAAGAAAAAGTTCGATTTATACCATCGACTTTAACATCTGATCTTTTCTTTAGTCAAGAGGTAAAATGAGCTTATGTCTTCACTGTACAATGATTTGTCTGTGTCTCTCTCTTGTCACATGCCTAATACTCCTAATTTTGCCAAAGATCTAGGACGCACTAGACCCCAATACTTTTGAGCTCACTTGAGAAGAGAAGATCAATTCGATTTGAATTGATGATTACTACCCAGTCGGCTTCAGCAGTTGCCTTTGTCAAAGCAAAAGGAAAGTGGTGACAAAAAGAAGAAAGAAAGAAAAGAAGAAACCAAGAGAGAGAAGAATCCTTTGGCTGTGTGGAAAGTTGGATAGCCAAAGGTGAACACCAACAGTGCTTACTGTCACTGCCAGTACCACTGCTTCAGTTAGCCATGGATGGATACTTGGATACCTCTCCAGCTTTTGCAACCTTCTTGCTTATCCTTGATGCTGCCCTTGCTTGCAAGCAAGGCAATCTGCCCCTTTTCGTCGTACAAAATACGAAAGATACGTATAAGGGTGATTTTTCCCATCCACAAGGAAATACCAAATTTTACACTAGAAAATGGTACTTTCCAGGTACCAATCATTCAATCAAGAACCATAAGATTTCTCTACATATTGAGAGAACATGTTGTATTTACAGGGACACAGACGAAGGAGAACACATGAACAAAGTGGACTAACATAGTTTCAGAGGCAATGCTTAAGTACCGGTTTTTTTCAGAATCTTGGTCACCTTGGCCTATAACATTACCTACGTTTACCAGAATTTATCAGATAAAAATTCGAATCCAAAATTTTGAATTCAACAACGCTTACCGCCAGTATCATGGACACTGAGTCCTGAGCTGGACACATTATTAAAACAAACTGTTGCTTCACAGACTAAACCCATGTCAATACTGAATCATAGACAAGGGCAGAAGCATAACCAACCAAAGAACTATATTACTGGTATGCAGCTTTTAGATATAGGGTACTGACCATTTTAGGACACATCATTGAGATGGCCACACCTTCCTATGGCTGTTAATTTTTGTTACGTGCACAACACCAAGCATAGTAACACAAACATCAAAAGGAAAGGGAACATGTATCAATCCCTATTAAAAAAGTATGAGCAAATGACCCAATATCCGCGACAACAGGTTCGAACACACAAAAACCTGGGTACACACAACAACCAAAGGAGAAAGGATAGGGGAGTATCAGCTCCCTGATCTCTGTCCCCAATTGGTAGAAATTACAAAAGAAGTCTCGATGAACATGAAATTAACGAAGTCTTGGATAAATGTAAAACTGTCCTAGCTTGCCACCACAGTGTAGTCACTGTAACACTGATCCTGGAGGAAATACCACATTTCAGAGCAATGATCATGTCATAGGATCAGCAATGCAATGTGCACATGGGTGTACAACAGACAGCCAGCCAGCCTGCCTGCCTGCTTGTTTACCTACAAAGAGAATTCATGATTAGAATGACTTGTAGAGTTCATTGTCTAAAAAAACTTACTTAAAAAAAATTAGCTTGCATAGTTCTAGAATAGAATGGAAGGAGAGAGAGAGAGAGAGCAAGGCAAACATTTCACCTTTGATACAAAGCCTTGATATCCTGACGAATAACATCAGTCTCCAACAATTCATCTCCGGAGCCATCGATACAGACTTGATTCAGCTTGAAGTCTTCAGTTGTGCAGCGCCCGCTCCATTGGAACCATAGCTTTGGTATGACTTCCTTGCTGAATGCAGTTTCATGGGCCTTCTCCTCTGGAGAATCAGCAGCTACAAGTCTATACACAAACACTTTCTTCTTCTGTCCAGGCCTGAATGTGCTCCCGATGGCTTGGCGCGTAACAGACGGGTTCAGGTGAACATCTAGGATGACAATTCTTGATGCACCCACAAGGGAGATGCCCTCCCCAAATGCCTTGATGGAACCAAACAGAACTTTTGCATCGGCAGAGCCATTGAACTGATCCATTGCCAATTGTCCATCTTCCATGCTAGTATCACCATTTATCACAAAAATTTCCTTCCCTACATGCCAGCCCATCTCCTTAACCAGCAGCCTTTCCAAAAATTTCATGGGGAATGTATACTGACTAAAAGCTACTAATTTCTCTCCTGCAGAGTTGGCAAGCGCAAGGATGTTCAGAAAAAACCTGGCCTTCACCCCATCTCTCAGGTTGATACTGTTGACCAAGCTATCAACTCTGTCATCCCTATCAACAGCATTAGCTTCAGAAATTTCTGAAAGGCAAGGGTGAACGTAGAGTGCAGCCCCTACTGCGCTTGTTTTGAGCATATCATGGTCTTCTTCTAACTTGCAAAGAATGTCTTTCTGCTTGGGACTGAGCTCCAAGAACACACTGAAGTCTAGTAAGCCAGGCAATTCATCCAAGTCTGAGCCCTTGCAGTAGTGAAGCACATATTTGGTTAGTTCTCCAAGACTTCTGATAACATTAACTTTTCTTGTGAAGTTATCATCATTCAGCAGGGTATTTTCCACTGACTCAGAGATCTCTGTTATACTCCTGGCACTTGATATTTCTAGTTGACCCATCATACGTGTAACAATGGGCCAGGATGTCTCCGTCTTGAGAAAACCTGGGCGTACAAGATCCAAGGTGTTAAACACTTCCTTGACATGATTATGAAAGAGTGTACCAGACATGACCACTTTGCATGGCGTTTGCACTTTGCGCGCAGATTGTAGCATATCAGTCTCATCAATGCTAGGTGTATGGCCCTCATCAAGTATCAACAAGCTGGGGACCATAAGAAGCGTGTCCCTGCATTCAGCTACAGCATTTTCATCCCTATCATCGCAGACAATTTGGGTGAAATGCTTGGATCCAACAAAGAGTATGCTCCTCTTAGAGCTCCAAGATTTTAGGACTTCCAGTTGCTCTACTCTTTTGTCAGCCTTAACAGAATAGAAATCATATAGTGGTATGTCCTCCACTTGCCACTGCTGGAATTCTCTCTTCCATGTACCTAATATCCCTTCAGGAAGCACAACAAGGGGCCTTGCAGTGAAATGTTTTGCCATGAAGCCTTGAATGAAACTGATAAGCATAAATATTTCCCCTGAACCTGGGGCATGAACAAGAATGCAGCCTCCAGGTTCATCAGTGACCAAGTTATTAACCAGGAATTTGAATCCTTCCAACTGATGAGGCCGGATATTCTTGGCATGTCTTGGATGAATGGCAATATCTGAAAATATGAAATCTTCAGAGAGACTAATAGCATCAGAGCCTACCTTCTTCAAACAAGCCTCATTCACATTTGTTCTTTTCCTTGAAGCCTGATATGAAGTGAACATTAGAAACACTTTTCCAAATTATATACTCTTCTATCTAAATGTTACACATTCGAATTTTCAAGATCGCCAAGTAAAACTTGATAATAGTGTATGAAAGTATTCCAAGTTGCACTAAATGAAAAGGAAACAAGTAAATAAATCCACCACAATACTGACAAATATACTACCACAAGTCAGAAGTTTTTGAGGAAATAGAAGTTATATAGAAGTTAAGTAGTTTTTCTAAAACATTGTTAGCATTTTTATTACTATATATTTCACAAATTCTTCTTCACTTTGACATCCTCTTCCATCGTCATTGTCATGACTTTGAAAGCATCTAGTTTGCTCCACTTGTACCATGGGCATAAAAGATATTAGGAGGAAGGGTGATGTGTACAACAATGCAAATGTATAGCTAACAGTAGGCATGGAGGTTTCATGTCCAAAATTAATTTGCAGGGTCTGTATCTCTAATGGGGGACTAAAAAGAACTCCCTAAAGGTGTGTGCTTTTCCTCTTAAAGAAAGAAAAACAAAAAAGGTGTGCACACTCATATTTTTCACAAATTGTAGTTACAAGCATATATAGAGCATCTTGTTTTTGCAAAATGAACAAAAATTTAACCTCATAACTTAAGCAAATTACGAACCTTTTTCCACTGATAGTGAAATAATGAGTCAGCTTTCCTCACGACCAAACCACATTCATGGCATACATGGCCCAGATCTTCATAAACATGAATATCGTGGTTGCAATTGTCCAACTGTTTTTTATTATTCACTTCTGATGTGTCGAGCTGTCCAAAACATATAATTAGAATACAAACTAAACAAAGATTGACTTCAAAAGCATGTATTTTGTGGTTTCAACTTGTACCTGTGTGCTTTCCGCAGTCACATAGAAAGCATCCCAAAGATCCTTAACATAATCTGCTGCTGGATCTAGCTCGCCTTTTCTTTTTCTGTCCCTAGGGATTGATTTCTGTTGTTTTTCTCCCATCTTCTCCGTGTTGCTAATGGCCTACAATAAGCAAAAGTGAGTGATTGTTGGAATAGCTAGAAGTAGAATAGATTTAAGAGTAAATTGTGTCATGGGTATTGGCAAGGGGGGGGTACGTATTTACAACTTAAAAGTTATTAAACCCGTGGGTTAAAAAAATTGGCAGGTGGGTATATTTGAGTACAACTAGAGATATTTCAAAATTTCAGAAATTTTGGACTATTTTGACAGTTGAACAAACTTTAGCTGAATTTGATAAATTTGCTAAATTAAACAAATCTGATTTTTTTTTTTTTGGGGGGGACTAAAGAAGTCCGTATCAAGGAGATAAAATAACCCAAAAAATTGTATCCAAAATATTGAACCCTGTTCATATGCAAAGTTGAATATTCCATGCAAGAATTGGTTGAATATTCCATGCAAGAATTGCAAGTGAAAGGCACATACCGGAATTACTGTTTCTCTTTCTTCTGCTTTCTCCACAGAAGAATTGCAAATTCTTCCTAGAACTTCTGTAGTGCTGTATCCCCAACCACAAATCCTATTTTCAACAGAAACTGCAATATGGATGGGACTCAGACTGATTTCAGTGCTTAATTGAAATAGATAGCCCAGTCTATATATACATGTACACATATATACAGATGCGCGTGAGTTTTAAGCTATCTCTAAATTCTTCTATATATACACACATATATACAGATGCGCGTGAGTTTTAAGCTATCTCTAAATTCTAAATTAGGAAGACTTAATCCAATATTAATTAATTTTAATGCTATAGCCCTGCATGCCACTAGTAACACGTCCCCTTCTCCCGCTTGGCCTAATACCCATAACACAACACCCTTTCTTTTGAGCAGCTCATCCTTCAGCTGCAACATGACCTTATATTGTAGGCCCGAACGACACGCCATAAAGATCCTAACATAGGTAGACTTGAAGCATTTTACATCTCGACTTCTTACATTGTTATGAAAGAAAAATAAACCTAAGATTAGTGTAGATTGTTGTGCCATCCTATTGTCATCAACCAGGGGTGGGCCCTATCCAGAACCACTTAGAAAAAGGACAGTTCCATGCCCTAATAGTACCCTAGAAGCCTGTTTGGACTACTTGATAGAATAACCCGAAGTTAGAAGAACCTCTGCAACCTTAATATTAGCCCAATGCAGCCACCCCAAGAGCCCAGAAGCGCATGGGGCCGCCACGCCGTGCACCGTTCCAGTCCCCCTCCACTCCTCCAGGGAACGGCACAACCTCCCCCCACCTCTCTGCCTTGCACCATTCCTGCCCCTCCCAGGAACCACCACCTCCTGTGCTTCTTTGCACCACTCCGGACGGAGACAACACCACCTTTCACGAATCAGAACACAACGCCTTCGCTTCCTTCCCACGATGCCACTGTTGTCGCTGCCTCCGCCTATGATGAGGGCAGCAGTGTCTAAACTGTTGCCAGAACCAGACATGCATGCACTCGTCCCTTGGAAGTGGCCATAACAAAAAAGCATGGCAGTGGAAGACTTGGGATCATGTTAGCACAATTTGATTTAACCGATAAAATAAACATCAAATATACTTTATGCCATACCAACACCTTGAGTGAGAAAATTTATTTCTTCGCATGTCTACATTTGGTAGCGCTACTCATGTATACTCTATACCATTTGTCACTAAATCTGCCATTGAGCATACGCCACAAAATGTGATATGTGATGTACTTCCATGTGCAAACATAGCCCCAACACTACAAAGTTGTCACAGAGCCCAATGGTAAGCATGATGCCAACACAAAAAGGGTCAGATTCTGAAGCTCAGGAAGGTCTTTTCTATCAGTTATCAGTTTATCATATCCTACTTTTAAACCCCCACCTCTCTGCCTTGCACCATTCCTGCCCCTCCCAGGAACCACCACCTCCTGTGCTTCTTTACACCACACCAGACGGAGACAACACCGCCTTTCACGAATCAGATCGCAACGCCTTCGCTTCCTTCCCACGATGCCACTGCTGTCGCTGCCTCCGCCTACGATGAGGGCAGCAGTGTCTAAACTGTTGCCAGAACCAGACACGCATGCACTCGTCCCTTGGAAGTGGCCGTAACCAAAAAGCATGGCAGTGGAAGACTTGGGATCATGTTAGCACAATTTGATTTAACCGATAAAATAAACATCAAATATACTTTATGCTATACTAACACCTTGAGTGAGAAAATTTATTTCTTCGCATGTCTACATTTGGTAGCGGTACTCATGTATACTCTACACCATTTGTCACTAAATCTGCCATTGAGCATATGCCACAAAATGTGATATGTGATGTACTTCCACGTGCAAACATAGCCCCAACACTACAAAGTTGTCACAGAGCCCAATGGTAAGCATGATGCCAACACAAAAAAGGGTCAGATTCTGAAGCTCAGGAAGGTCTTTTTTATCAGTTATCAGTTTATCATATCCTACTTTTAAGTTTAAATATAAGTAACTGCATTTTTTTTGAGCTAATCTATATTGTAACGTGTCACATTTGCTCAGCTATGGTTTGGCATGGCACTGTTGCAAACAACCAAGTTTACATTGGTATGTATGCAACTTCTAGATTCCCATCTTCTCCGTGTTGCTAATGGCCTACAATAAGCAAAAGTGAGTGATTGTTGGAATAGCTAGAAGTAGAATAGATTTAAGAAAGAGTAAATTGTGTCGTGGGTATTGGCAAGGGGTGTACGTATTTACAACTTAAAAGTTATTATGCCCGTGGGTTAAAAAAATTGGCAGGTGGGTATATTTGAGTACAACTAGAGATATTTCAAAATTTCAGAAATTTTGGACTATTTTGACAGTTGAACAAACTTTAGCTGAATTTGATAAATTTGCTAAATTAAACAAATCTGATTTTTTTTTTTTTGGGGGGGACTAAAGAAGTCCGTATCAAGGAGATAAAATAACCCAAAAAATTGTATCCAAAATATTGAACCCTGTTCATATGCAAAGTTGAATATTCCATGCAAGAATTGGTTGAATATTCCATGCAAGAATTGCAAGTGAAAGGCACATACCGGAATTACTGTTTCTCTTTCTTCTGCTTTCTCCACAGAAGAATTGCAAATTCTTCCTAGAACTTCTGTAGTGCTGTATCCCCAACCACAAATCCTATTTTCAACAGAAACTGCAATATGGATGGGACTCAGACTGATTTCAGTGCTTAATTGAAATAGATAGCCCCGTCTATATATACATGTACACATATATACAGATGCGCGTGAGTTTTAAGCTATCTCTAAATTCTTCTATATATACACACATATATACAGATGCGCGTGAGTTTTAAGCTATCTCTAAATTCTTCTATATATACACACATATATACAGATGCGCGTGAGTTTTAAGCTATCTCTAAATTCTTCTATATATACACACATATATACAGATGCGCGTGAGTTTTAAGCTATCTCTAAATTCTTCTATATATACACACATATATACAGATGCGCGTGAGTTTTAAGCTATCTCTAAATTCTTCTATATATACACACATATATACAGATGCGCGTGAGTTTTAAGCTATCTCTAAATTCTTCTATATATACACACATATATACAGATGCGCGTGAGTTTTAAGCTATCTCTAAATTCTTCTATATATACACACATATATACAGATGCGCGTGAGTTTTAAGCTATCTCTAAATTCTAAATTAGGAAGACTTAATCCAATATTAATTAATTTTAATGCTATAGCCCTGCATGCCACTAGTAACACGTCCCCTTCTCCCGCTTGGCCTAATACCCATAACACAACACCCTTTCTTTTGAGCAGCTCATCCTTCAGCTGCAACATGACCTTATATTGTAGGCCCGAACGACACGCCATAAAGATCCTAACATAGGTAGACTTGAAGCATTTTACATCTCGACTTCTTACATTGTTATGAAAGAAAAATAAACCTAAGATTAGTGTAGATTGTTGTGCCATCCTATTGTCATCAACCAGGGGTGGGCCCTATCCAGAACCACTTAGAAAAAGGACAGTTCCATGCCCTAATAGTACCCTAGAAGCCTGTTTGGACTACTTGATAGAATAACCCGAAGTTAGAAGAACCTCTGCAACCTTAATATTAGCCCAATGCAGCCACCCCAAGAGCCCAGAAGCGCATGGGGCCGCCACGCCGTGCACCGTTCCAGTCCCCCTCCACTCCTCCAGGGAACGGCACAACCTCCCCCACCTCTCTGCCTTGCACCATTCCTGCCCCTCCCAGGAACCACCACCTCCTGTGCTTCTTTACACCACACCAGACGGAGACAACACCGCCTTTCACGAATCAGATCGCAACGCCTTCGCTTCCTTCCCACGATGCCACTGCTGTCGCTGCCTCCGCCTACGATGAGGGCAGCAGTGTCTAAACTGTTGCCAGAACCAGACACGCATGCACTCGTCCCTTGGAAGTGGCCGTAACCAAAAAGCATGGCAGTGGAAGACTTGGGATCATGTTAGCACAATTTGATTTAACCGATAAAATAAACATCAAATATACTTTATGCCATACCAACACCTTGAGTGAGAAAATTTATTTCTTCGCATGTCTACATTTGGTAGCGGTACTCATGTATACTCTACACCATTTGTCACTAAATCTGCCATTGAGCATATGCCACAAAATGTGATATGTGATGTACTTCCACGTGCAAACATAGCCCCAACACTACAAAGTTGTCACAGAGCCCAATGGTAAGCATGATGCCAACACAAAAAAGGGTCAGATTCTGAAGCTCAGGAAGGTCTTTTTTATCAGTTATCAGTTTATCATATCCTACTTTTAAGTTTAAATATAAGTAACTGCATTTTTTTTGAGCTAATCTATATTGTAACGTGTCACATTTGCTCAGCTATGGTTTGGCATGGCACTGTTGCAAACAACCAAGTTTACATTGGTATGTATGCAACTTCTAGATATTTGAGGTCGAAATACTCAAATTACTCATTGGTTATATGGGACTTTCACATTTATAGTTAGGGGCTTAATCTACTGTTCGCAAGGCAAATCAAGGTGACCCACCCCATTTCAGATGCCTAGGTGTTTAAGGTGTGAGTCAAGATGACGCCTTACACACATCCTAGCCTATACAATGTCACCAAATTTTGTAGTACATATCTACCTTGTTGCAGCCAATTCTTAAGCCTATGCACCACTTTTCTTCCCTTCCCAAAGTAGTAGAGCAGAGCAAAAAGCACCGCAGAACAGAGGGGAGGAAGAGGTAACGGTCCTGGGCAACATTTAATAGATGGGAGGGGTTGCAGCCTGTAAGACGACTCCAAGAATGGAGTCGGCAGAGAGCATGAAGGAGGTGCTCATCTGATAGAGAGCAAGCAGTGAGAGGGAGACAGCCACCATTGCTAGGATTTTAGCTACAAATGGTTGTGAGAAGAACTCCAATAGGAAGCAGTTGAAGCCGAGGATCTGTGGGTTGGCCACCAATAGAAAACCAGGGTAAAGTGACAACCCATTCTAATGCACACACTTTGGTGTCCTAGTTTATCATGAAAATAATCGAGGATTATGTAAAACTCAGTGGTCTAAAGTATCAAGAGAAGAAAAGAATCAAGTAGAATAACTGAATAAGATAGAAAGTTTTCACTTATATCCTACGGAAGGAGGAGACGGCGGCGAGGGCGCGGGAGACGGGGAACCAGGAGCGGGTCTGGAGGAGGATGTCCGGGCCGTTCACCGGCTGGAGGGAGATCGCGAGGCACGCCATCGCCGCCGCCGCCGCCGCCGCGTCGCCGGCGAGAGGCTAGGGTTAGGGCTCGGATCTGAGCGGGAGTGAGGTGAGGTGGTTGGGTGAGATCTGGGGCGCGAGGGGGAGTAGAGACTAGAGAGGAAGGAGACGGGTGCACGAGCCGAATCGTGGACCGGGTCCAGCCACTGGATAGGATGGCTCTGTGGACCAGCTCATGAGCCGATCTATCTACTCGGCTCGGCTCGTCGTGCCCGGATTGGGCTTATTTTTCACGGCCCAAACACCCAAAAAGTGGGGGAAAACACGGCCTGGCCCAAAAAAGCATGAGATTGAGAAAAAAAACACGGCCTAACCCTTCAAGTTCAATGCCTATAGCCCTGCTCTAAATCATCTATAGCTAATCTAATAGTCCATTCATACAATAGTTAGATATAAAAATATACCACACTATTAATATCCGGTCCCACATCTCATACACACATAATGTCTTGGAGTCCGTGTTGCAGCTGGCTACAAATTTATAGCTCGTTGTCTTCTCTCTCTTTTCTTTTCTTCTCAATATGTGGTTATAGCTGGCTTATAGCCTGCTATTGTACCTGCTCTTAGCATTACTCGAGGTACAAGCATGCATACCACAGCTTTTAGACCGAGATCTACGTTAGATTTGAACTTTGTAAGTTAAATTACAATTATTTAGAATTTTATATTTTCTTTGTAATAAAGAACAAATTGATTCATCCAACTGTTATCAATCATATCCAGATCTGGATCAAAGGATTTCTGGAGCTACGAATAAATACCCAGATCTAAGAAATATCGGTGCTAACATCTCATCCTTATGATAGCATTTGCTAACCGCACAGCCACCAAGCAAGCTCAGCTAAAAGAAAATATTAAGTCCCACATATTATTAACCTATCCTTTTCCATTTTTAATCATATTTCCTCCATCCCGAAAAACTCAAATCATGGCTATGAATCTGGACAAGCACCGGTCTAGATTCATAACTAGGATTTTTTTTTTCTGATAGAGGGTGTATCTCTCTTGCCTATCTATTTTTTTTCTCCGTCGCCCGCTCAACTCTTGCTAGTGTTGGTTGCTAGTACTACTTCTTAAATAATTTCTAGTCTATTATGGCCATAAGTAACAACATAGTTGCATAACAATAACAACTAGAATCAACACAACAAATGGAGTTTGAAGTTAAAAAATCATTAAAGTCGTAAATGTCATATTAATAGTGGTAGAAGTGGAATCACTCACTTGCCTAGGAGATCTCCGACGATATCTGAGGTAGCTTTTGAATTCGACGTGCAAACGATTTTAGCACGTAGATCGTGAACGAAGAGAACGAAGATATCGTGAGCAATCACAAGTTGCTAAAAAGTCCCAATTCACCCCTCTTTGTACGGGAGACAAATGAACGGCGTTGGATGGAAATGTTGCTTGCACTATGTGTTGTGCACGCAGAGCGAGAGATGGAATAAGCGAGAAGCGTGGACTTAGGAAGTCGGATTATATAGCACAGGGGAGGAGGAAGACTAATACATTTAGGGAACATTTTAATTACAATTAATATAATATCAGAACTATTATCCGCAATTATGTCTAGAGATTTGATTCTGAATTATCATATATGCACAATTAAATCAAAGAAATTGAAAAAAAAAACTAAAAACGCCTAAAACAACCTAATATGGCCTAAAAAGCACAACGTGGGGCCAGGCTCAGTCGGGATAAAATTAGGTCTAGGTTCGGTCAAATTCCCCTTTTTCATATCCTAACCCATATTTTATATTGGGAATCAGAGTCGGACATAAACAGTGTCAAATATAGATTTGAACACGAATAATCTCTATCACAAATACTTATGTCAAAGCAACAGCCAACAGCCGTATACACCACGTAAGCAATAGCCATTCAACCATGCAAGTATGCAACGTATCCATAATGCAACTGGATTAGGGCATAGCAACAACTAATATGCCTAATACTAGTAGCAGTTAAGCGCACATCATTGTGCATTGTTCGTTGCATTATTACACCAGTATAGTTGTTTTGCACAGGGTTGGCAATGGGACAGGTGAGTTGGTAAGCTTCATCCAACCCTTGCCTGGATCAAGTGAGAAACGCCCAGGGTGATCGTCGAAGATCACCCCTTCTAATTATTTAATATTAGATCATTTCCTAATATTCGCGTCTTGCCTAGATCAAGTCCCCGAGCCCTAATCGAGGTGAAGAAGAGGCATCATGGCTATCTGTTTTATGCTGTATTATATACTCGTACGTCTATTAGGCCTTTTGGGCTACATAATTACCTATAAGATGCTACCTTCTGTTTTTAATATGTAACGCAGTTGACATTTTACATTATAATTAACTATAATGTACAACCTCTGGTTTATAATATATAATATCGTTGATATTTTTACATTTGACTATTCGTTTTATTAAAGAATTTAAGTAGATTTCTTTTCTTTTCTTATGGTTTGATTTATCACTTAAGGAACTTTAAGCGTTACTTATATTTTTTTTAGATTTGCACAATTTTTTTTTGAATAAAACGAATAATATTTTTTAGATTTGCACTTTTTTTTTGAATAAAACGAATAATGAAAGGTGATACCAAAACTCAATGGTGTCATATATTAAAAAACGGTAGGAATATTTCACAACTTCTACTATCTGGTCCCAGCTGCATGCGAAAATTCATCCCTGAGCTTGCGCGCACATATTTTTAGGGAACCACCCCATTAAGGCTGGGTTCGTTTCTAGGGTTCCCAACTCCCCCCGGTTTTCCGCGCGCATGCTTTTTCAAATTGCTAAATGGTGCGTTTTTTTGTAAAAAATTTCTATAGGAAAGTTGTTTAAAAAATCATATTGATCCTTTTTTTTAAAAAAAGTTTAGCTAATACTTAATTAATCATGTGCTAATGTACCGCTCCGTTTTATGCGCGGGAGAGATTAGTTCCCATCCTCCTGAAACGAACATAACCTAAACCCATGGGATAAAATTCTCACCGACCCCACCCAAACGGGAATATTGCTGTTTAGATAATAGATAGAAATCCAGCATCTATATCCATAAGTGAATATACACAGCTTAAAGTTACATGAGTTCTTAGACTCCAAGCCTCAAAACTAAGGAAAAAAGATAAGAAAAAAAAGGTAGACAACTAAGAAAGAAAACTAGAAGACTAAGCTTCAATCTTCTTCTAAGTGCTTGCTTCAAATTCCGTCACTGAACAAACCTTCCCAAGCAGAGTTCCCCGCCTCAAAGCGAGAGGGAAGGAGATGCAAATCTAGTCTGCCTTGCCACTGCAATCCCATCCCTCAACTCTGCTTCCTTCCATCGTCAGGACTGATTGCGAGAGCGAAGATGGGAGGAACTAGCTTACCCTATCGTACACCCGCCGTTGCGGAACTCTTCCACCTTAGTGGCCGCATGGAGAGGAGATTGCGTTTGAGGAAAAAGGATAAGAGGGAGGGAGGGGGAAGGTGGCGGATCCTCCCCCTCACTCCCTAATCACGAAGGACATAGCCGGCACCGGCGCCCTCGCAGACGAGAACATTGCTACCCCTAATTACGTGGGCTATGAGGCCATGACTGCTATTGGGCAAGGCTAGAGCTTGCAAACTGGACAGTTTATCATGGAATATCTATTTTATTTACCGAAATTAGTATCCATTGAACATTATCTTCCCGAACGTGATATCATACACGCACAAAAGGCTTTCTTTAAAATTATTTTTAGAGTAAATTGCATTTAGGATCACCTTTTATTATCAAAGTTTTAATTTGGATCACCCTTTAACCCATCTTTCCACTTTGGATTAGATTACTTTGAACCACACAAAAAAAAACTTTTCTCGAGCACATCAATGACTTTAAGCATATCAACACCTGTAAACGAGTAATCTTTCTGACTTACGTGTAGACTAGACTATTCTTTACAAGACTAGTAGATACAGCTAGAGAAGTGACTTAGGGTGATTCAAAGTGCTACAAAGGTGATCTTACCCAGTCCAAAGTGCTAAAGGGTGACTCAAGGTGAAATTTTTTGTACTGCATCCTCATTAATAGATAGGATCCGGAGCTAGCTACTGCTAATGGTAAGACAAGCAAGGGCGATATACTATCTACAAATCCTCAAGTACGGTTTAAGAATCACCTGTGGACAAAGAATCTCGCATGCTTCTGAATGTTTTTTTCTGATACGATGCTTTTTCTGATGAAATGCCTTCAGATCAGCCAAACAGTTCATTTCACCGAAACTGTTCACTTCGACAAATTGTATAAATCATTCACAATAGTCATTCAAATCCATTTCCCAACAGCTCTACAATTTTTATTTTTTTTTACAATTGCCTTGGTGAGGGTACAGCAGCAAGGAGAAATTGGCAGGAATCAATGAATCATCCATCACAATAGACTCCAAATAGCCATAACTATGGATCCATCTCAGGATGATTTTCTGCTGGTGACAACACGTTTTCTGATCTTGGAAATTTTGCATTGCACAAATGAAGTCGTTCCCGTTTTGTTTCTTTTTCCTCTCCTATGTACAGCTCCATCTGTAATTACCCGCTCGTTGTTTCATCTGAGCATGTGAATAACACCAACCACGGTTTGCAAGTACAATAACGGATACTTTTTCCTTCACCAGCAGCCACCAATATGAGCATTGTCAAGCTGAGTACACGAGAAATGGCACTGCATATGACATAATTAAATTATTAGAATGGATAGAACAGTACAATGATTTATATCATATATAAACATGGAACCATCCTAAAGTATATGCATATGAAGCAGTATATGGTATATTTATGATGATAAAACAGATATATGACGGTTCGACAGGCATGCAAAACCTGCACAAATGGAGACATCGGTGAGGATAGGACAAAACACAAAAGATGTTCCAAAATCATAACGTATCAATTACTCTTTCCTATTCTGAATGTGGATACAATCTAGGAGTGAAAAATGCATTTGTAAAGGTAGAAGAAAGGCAAGTTTGACACTAACCAATCAGAAAGATGCTCAACACCAGTAAAAGGGTTATTCGAATGGAACGACCAAACTGAGTGTTGTATTGCGGCCCTTGTATATGAAGTCCACCCATCCTTCCAGATACTCTAGAGTTTTCCTTCCAACCGCTGAAACAACTCCTGCTTCTTTCAGTAAGCCCGTTAAACCTCTGTAAGAAAATGACAAAGGGCACATATGTTGAAAATTAGCTAAAAGTCTAAAGTCATATGACTTGTTTATTTAAATCAAATTAGACAGCATAATGAAACTTTATCCTCCGTCCATTTGCATTTACTTGGCACTTTTTACTGCTACACGTGTATTTTGTGACAAGAGAACGGCGAAAATGCACCTGTGTTGACCTCTGGGAGAAAAAGATGCAGTTGCTACTGTTATGTCTTCTTGTTGGTACCTATGCTAGTTTGGTGCACACACTAACAATAACCCCTTGTCGCTAATAACCAGTGGATTAGAAATAGTTTAAAATTTTTAAAAGAGGCAACATTTGGCGCGCACGCCGGACTTTATATCCTTTTCTAGGCAGCTAGAAGGGTAAAATGGTAATGTTTGCATTGGGGATAGCATTGTGTCAAGTATTTGTGGAGGACATTTCAGTCAAAGGTACCAAGTAAATGCAAAACGGGGGGGATTATCTCTTTAATTCTTTCATCTACAATAACTCCTCTCAGCAGGGTTAGTAGTTATACCTGTGCTAATAAGGTTATAACCCTCCAGTCTAAGTGATTTGGCATATCATATCTTAACGGAAGATGTTCATCACTCTTGGCTTTCCACAAGCTATTCCTCAACCATCTTACTCTTGTGAAAGATTCGGTGGTTTTCATTATACCAGAAAATGCAGTTGCCTGACTTGATGCCTCGACCTTGTTAGGGGACAATTTTCTATCATCGTCTTTATCATCAGAAATATCGATCTTCCAGTGTTCACCACCAGAACTCGGGCTTGTACTGTGACCATTTAACTGCTCAGCTAGACAACAAGCTTCAGCCTGACCATTTGAAATTTCTCTGCATAATGCTTCAGTTTTATGTCGGTCTTGACTGATTGCAGCCATGTCCCTGGGATCATTCGCGCCAATCAACGCATTCTTTTGTTTTGATGGACTATGGTAAGTGTTGTCTCTTTTCTTTGTATCTTGAGATAACTGTGCAGGTGCTGAAAGGAAAGCCACAAGATCATCTCGTTCCTCATCATCTAACTTTACCCAGTTGAGCCCTCGCCTATCATTGTCAATCGAGTAATCATTTATTTGTTTCTCTACTTGAGAAATCTGGTCCTCCATTGCTACAACGAACTGCCGACGCCGGGCCAATGTACCCTCTTCCAAAGAATACTTATCATTGCTCATGCTTATAGCTCTCTCAAACTGCTCCAACTGCAAGGAGGACACTACCAACCATTAGCAAGACAATGGATAAACTAGTCTACCACATGAATGAATGTAGGAGTAAGTCAACAACTAAATGTTAGGACAAAACACACCTGCCATTTTGCAGTTCCTAATGCTGTCTTCAGCTCCCTTTGCAAATCGCTCAGCTCCTCTAAATTAGCTCCACTATCTCGTTCCCGCATCCAAGTTCTATAAATAGATTCCATCCTGAAAGAAGAATTTCACCAAAGTTAAGAATTTGCCATGGCAAACTAGGAAAATTCTCTACATCCTTAACAGCTAATAAATAATCATTCTCTATATGGTAATATATCAAGCACAAATTGTCTACTTGAACAATATATAACAATTTGACTGGGAACACACCCGCCCCAAACCATATAAATATAGAAGAGATAAATCAAAACCAGCATGGATAAATCACCAAAAACTCATAGCATCTCATAAGTAGAGAAATAAAATCCCCGTTAAATAACTCTAATATATTGATATCGCACACTGACGTCAACAAAGAAGACAGAGTACTGCACAATGTTAACAGTAGTTCACCAACCAAACCAGGAAAGACTCCATCCAAGAAAATTTACCAACAAACATTCATCAAAATCTCATCTTATTTCCAGCCACAACCACCCATAATCCCCTAACAAACACATATAATAACACCAAAACACACGAGCAAGAAGAAACGCATCACCGAATACACCAGCAGTCACGCGCCGAAACCAATCAAAACTTCCCAAAGTAAAACACACAAATTTTATTAGCACACCGGTCATCTCTCCAAACGAGACAAAAACTTAAAGGAGAGCAAATGTGCGTCCACGACGAAGGAACATGAAAATCCAATCTCTGTTCACCCCCCAGATGAACACACATGAACATGATGACAGGACAAGAAAAGGAAGGAAGGAAGAAGAAGAAGCGCTCACAAGTCCGCGGACTCCTGCACCTCCTCGGCCGCCTGGAAGAACCCGTCCTTCTGCCACTGCTCCAGCCCTCCCGCCGCCGCCATGGCGCCCAACCACCACCACCACCACAACAATCAACAGATCAAATCAAGAACCTCACACCAGCCGCCCTCTCGCCTCGCAACCCCAACCCCGCAGCTGGTTGGGCTTCAACCGAAAACGGGGGCTCAATCTCGCACGCGGGGGAAACCGGAGGAGGAGGAGGAGGAGGGATCTCGCCCGACGAACGCGCGACGGATCGAGGAGGAGGCTGTGCAAGGCAAGAAAGAAGAAGGGGCGGCGTTTTCTTGGGGTTTCTGCTGCCGCCGCCTCCTCCGTTGCCGTCGTCTCGCCTCGCCTCGCCCCCCGTTGCTTCGCGGAGGGGAAGAGAGGAGACGTGAGAGTGCGAAGAGAGGGAGAGGAGAGGAGGGAAGTGAACTACTCTCTCGCCTTCTTCTCCTTCTTCCTTCCGTCTCGGTGTCGTTGGTGTTGGTGGTGGTGGTGTTTCTCTCTCTCGGACTCACTCGGGTGCCTTCTTCGGGATCCCTGTTTCCCTACCAGCCGCTGCTTTTCTTATTTTTTAATTTTTTTTTCTGACGTACTCCCTCCGTCCAAAAAAAACAAACCCTGGGTTTGCGTGTCCAACTTCGACTGTCCGTCTTATATAAAATTTTTTTATAATTCGTATTTTTATTGTTGTTAGATGATAAAACATGATTAATACTTTGTGTGTGACTTGTCTTTTTAATTTTTTTTATAATTTTTTCAAATAAGACGGACGGTCAAACATTGGGTACGAAAACCAGGGTTTGTCTTTTTTTTTGGGACGGAGGGAGTATAGGTATAGCGTGCAATTCGTTGTTTTTCTGACGTAGTAATTTTTTGGGTTTTTTTTAACTACAGGATTGATGATGTACATACAGCACACAGTTCTGGGAAAAAAAATAAGGGTACAGCACACAACTTAAAATAAAGCGTTGGGATTGTGCGATCCTGCAATCCGCGAGAAAAAAAAATAGTGATTGTATTTGTGTGCCTCTTGCCTCGCTGTACTATCTATATTCATTAAATATTATATTTTCTAAAGAAAGGTATTTTTTACTCGTTTTTTACATCCAACCAGATGTATACAACATTTTTAAATAAGAACTTAGCCTTACAAATAACCCAATGTGAAATTTGCTCTTATGGAGATTTGAACTCGAGACGTTGGGATGCTATTTAAGTCACTGCAACCAGCAGACTACATACCTAACTCATAACTCATGTTTAACCTTTAAATTTTTTCCGTAGTCCAATTTCAACCTGAATGTAGATTACCATTGATTATTTATCACACTATCGAGTTCTAAAACCTGGTGAGTTAGTGCTTCAAAACCTATTTTATAGTAAATTTTAAGGGTAACACTTCAAACTCTACTTTCTCTAGTAAATTTTATGACTTGATAGTGGTTTTCACCTATATAAAACTCTATTTTAATAAGTTCCATTGCTTAGACCTAAGTCACATAACTAAGTGCCATCTATGTTATCAAAATATGCATAATTTAATATGTATGGCCTCATAAATTACCATACACACAATACAAACATTAAAAAAAGTTAGACATCGTAAAAAATTAAAGGGATAAAATATACTTGATATAAATGCAACATTTTGCAAAGAAAATGGAAACACCCATATTCTACATCTAATTGTGTACAACAGTACAAGCACTGTTGCAATTAATTAAAAATGGACATGCCCCTTCTGTCGATGGTGTTGCCCAAACAACAATCAAATGTTCAATTCGTCGGCGGTGTAACTTTTAGTTTAAGGCTTTGTTACATTTGATCAACCTATAATAAAACCATGTTACTCGTATAATTTAAAAGCAATAATAATTTTCATTATTTTAATCAAAGAGCTATTGTTTTTCTTAAGAGAAAATAATCCATTGTTGTTTATTAAACATATGAGGTTATGCTAGGTGTTGTTATATTTGACTATGTAAACAGTTTCTATGAAACCTTTTCCTTTCTAGAGAAAGTTCGACTAGTTAGAAATGTGAAACTTTCTGTAACTTGTTAGATTCCTGGTGATGGAACATGCCCATTATATTTAATTTTTAGATTTATCACATCAGTTTGCATTTGCGGCTAATTCTTTTTTAAATGGTAGACGGTGTATTCATCGATAGCAAGTTGCATGTGTAGGAAAAAAAGTTGAGACATCACAACATTGTAAAGCGGCAACATTGATGGATGGGTATAAAATTAAGTAATTATACTTCTCTAGGATCTCGTATGTAAGTAAAATAAATGCTACTACAACTATATCAAAAGCCAATAGAATAACAAAGTGTCGGCCGTTGGCAGCAGGTGCGGCGCCAGCGCAACAGAGGCAAAAATAGCAAGCCAACAAACTAGAGGCTGCTTTTGATGGCGACTGTAGGGACACTGACTGGTGGGGCCATTAAAAAGGGACTGACACGGATGGTCTGGATGCTGACGCGGCAGCCACCCCTTGTTACACTGAGATGTGGGCCCCAGATGTCCTCTTACATTGTCCTTTTTTTCAGTATTTTGTTTTCTGCCATTGGTGTTCTTGTCTGTAAAGAATGTTCTCTTCCACATTTTTCACATTTCTTGCTATGTCTATATTACTGACCTAGCATTTGCTTTGACGACTGAAATTCAAGCAAGGGTCATTTTCTTTTGAGTAGTCTTTTTTTTTATTGAACCGGGGAATGATTTTAAAGAGATACTCCTATTTAACTATATGCCGCCCCTAAATATGACGATGAACTATTTGTTACTACTTACTAGACCTACATTTTATAGGCACATGAGACGCGCAAATAGCTAAACATCAAATTAAAAGTGGCAAATAGTTAAATGCCCTAATTTTGAAAGGTATTCTTTTTTAAAAAAAATATTTGACACTTATTGTGCACTCTTTAGCAATTCAAATGCCAAGGCTGAGTAATGAATCCAAAAAAAAACTACAAATTAATTATAAAATCAGTTCTAATGATCAATATTGGCAGCAGCGTATAATCAAAGCTCAAAACGGCAGATTGCACAACAGTTTGGTTGTCAGCCGGCAATCATGCATATACTTAAAATTAAAGATGGTAAAAAAATACCTGGGCTTGAAGTTTGAAGGCCATCTGATACTCCCTCCGTACTCGTAAAGGAAGTCGTTTAGGACAATGTTTAAGTCAAACCTTGGGAATATAAATTATGAATAACTCTCAAGATGTTGAGTTTGAAAATATAAAAATTATATGAATATATTTGTCTTGAAAAATACTCTCATAAAAATATACATATATCACTTTTCAATAAATATTTTTATAGAACCAAGAAGTCAAAGTTGTGTTTTGGAGACCGTGTCGCTGTCCTAAACGACTTTCTTTACGAGTATGGAGGGAGTACGTTTTATGATATAAGAACATTAAATACCCTGTTTCGAAGTGGATAATGTAAAGTTCAGCATAAAAAACCTTCAAATTTGGCAATGTTCATACATTAAATCACTACAATGCTGCTTGTAGTACTCCACTGTAGTATATCATATTCATTATTTAAATAGGCAAATCATTAATTGCATAGGATTCACACCTAGACAAGGCATAAACTACAGCTGTTAGGAAAAAAAAACTGAGGTTTTTAATCAGTACTATACATTTACTTATCCTGTTCCAAGGCTGGCAATCTGGCATGATTTGATCATTAGGATGTACTACATACTACTCATGAGCAGATATGATTGTAAGATCCAATAATTTTTAATAAGATTTTGCTTTGAAGGCACCAACCATAAAAACAAACTTGTTGCTTCGGTGACCTGTCTTGGTGATGAGGTACTTATTGTTGCTGTTGCATCTAATAATCATTTGCTTGTCTATCGCAACAACATACTTAAAAGTACTCCAATTTATCAATTTGATTCTTCTTGTACCACGTCATTACAAATTCGGAGTAATTTTTGAAACGCCAAAGACTGATTACTTGCAGTCAATTTTCCTTAAATGAGATGTTATCTTTGTTAATACCGGCACGAACAAAAACACACATGGTAGTATGAAGGAAGACAGCAAAGACCATACTGCCAGGCCACAGTTCAACATAATTTGTTTCTGGTGTGTTTAGTTCACGCCAAAATTAGAAGTTTAATTGAAATTGGAACGATGTGACAGAAAAGTTGAAAGTTTACGCGTGTAGGAAATTTTTGATGTAATGGAAAAATTGAAAGTTTGAAGAAAAAGTTGGTAACTAAACCAAGCCTAAAGATTTGATATGATACTTCTGAAAAGGACATGATATGGAAGTTACTGTAGCGTACACAAAACTGGGATCGCCGAAAGTGGGCATCTGAATCATGTCCCACTTAATTATTATACAACAGCAAAAATGAAGCAACATTGCCATTAAAAATATCCACACTAGGAACAGTAACTTCAGATCCAGACAAGTGTTCTGTATAAGGTTTGATCTAAGAACTTTCAGATTAAAGAAAGAAAAAAAAACCACTCCATTTTATATTATGTCACTTTGGGCTTGTCCTAAATCAAACCTTCGACCAAATTCATAGAAAAACACAGTAACATGTACTCACTCAGTCCAAAAAAAGATAACCTAAGAGGGGTCACCTCCCCTCCTAGTTCAACGAATCTGGATAAAATGTTCTCTAGATTTATTGTACTAGGAGGGGTCATATTTTGCCTTTTTTTTTTTTGGGACGGAGGGAGTACACCATTAAATTAGTTTCAATAAATCCATCATTCAATATATTTTGATAGTATATTTATTTTGTGTTCAAAATGTTGCTATATTTTTCTATAAACTTGATCAAACTTGATGAGATTTAAATTAGCGCAAACCCAACGTGACTTATAATATGAAACAGAGGAAGTAACAGGCACAGTTCATAACTCAAGGAAAAAAAAGAAAAAGAAAAAACTATAGCAGGTTCAGTACACAACTCAAGGAAAAGAAAAAGGAAAAAAACTAGCAGGTTCAGCACACAACTCAAGGAGCATCCTTGTATGCAGTGTTCAGTTATTCTAGCATATGGACCACATGGGAGAAAATTAATTTAGCAGAAATTCCATATGCAGTTCCATGATCAGCAATATGATCTTATAAATAATAAGCTGAAATGTCGGCGTTATGGGCCGAAGAGACATTACTCCATCCCCAATAAATTAGTTCAGAAGTAGCTTTCTTCCACCAAAAGCAGCAGGTTTGCAGTAACAACCAGGGGCAACTTACTTAAATCTCAAGCCACAGAGGGCACAGATCGATGACTGGATTTCGCGTAATGATCGGATCAGACATCTGATGCTGTGAGCTGAGCATCTTCAGTTGGGAGTGGTAGTCAAATGCCATACTGGTCCTTGGATCCCTATCCAGGAAAGAACAGATTTGCAGTCAGTTGCAGGTAACCCATGTGCAACAGCTCCACCATCCACATGTCAGCTTGAGTCACTCCCAACATACTCCAATTGTGGTCTTGCACATCCAATGATGAAGCACTAAAGAGTTCGGACTAGGAATCAAGCATGGCCAAGCCTGAGGTACACGAAGTAACAATGGACAAAACTATCCTTCTTTGTAGATCTTTGTAGTCCAGCGCGAGCTTGACGTCCCAACATGCGTTCTCCCTGCAAGAAACCAAACAAAGATAGTAGCATGTAAGCAATGCTGATGTCAGGCACTCCATGAGTGATAAAGGAGGTGTTTAAGCATGAGGTAGCACCGGTCGAAGTCATCTGGTTCGTCTAATCCTTCAAGCATGGGAGTAAATATGGAGAGGAGTGTTTCGAGCACCATCCTGTCATTTTCCTTGTTCTGAGTATGGACAGATGATGGGGGTTAGCTGCAGGTCTCATTTTTGGGGTCTTTGTCATGCATATGGCATGCTTCACACACCAGTCAGGAAGAATAAAGAAACATCCTTACATCAGCCTCTGGAGCGAATTCGTTCTGATTACAACCTAGAATGGCATGGAGATGGGACACCAAGCGATGAGGCAGACCGTAAGTCGGAGGTCCTCTTAATCTGGACAGCCATGTCCCACGTACCATATGACTGGTTTGGCTTGTAGTTACAGACGGAGATGAACTGTCTTCTTCATCCACAGATGTATCAAGATCTGCAGACAATCACACCCTAACAATGTTATGTCTATATTTACTTGAATTTACAGAATGCTTAGAGTCATCATCATTCATCAAAATTGTCCCTGGTGCTCCACAATTGAAAGCCAAGAGGTTGTTAGATCAAAATAGGATCATCAAGCTAAGCCCTTTTAGTAAGAACACTAGTGTTAAGAAATCCAGCTCCTCCACCATCGCCATGACAAGAAAAGCAAGGGAAACATCACTACTTAAGTAGAAATCTACACATTACCTAAAGGTATAACATCATAAGGGTTGTCTCTTGGTAGAAAACCATAGAACGTGATAAGATGAGATCCTGGATGCTTGCCATAACTGAGAAAACATTGCTCCCCTGCTTTGCATGGTCTAGACAGAGGAAATTTCAAAGATTTCGTAACTTTATCTACCCGACCATAGTTAAGAATGTGAGGAGAAACCTACAGAAAAAAAAAGTAAGGCATGAGACAGAAACCTGTGGACCATTAAAAGAGAATTTTGGAATCAATTCAGGGATAAAGTTGCAAACCGAGTGGTTCAGAAGTCCGGCAATAGGAATCAAGCAAGTTGTTAATTTCCCACTACTTAATACAACCATCATACTGTTAGAATACCATAATTCACATGCCCATAGAAAATTGTCCCAGGTATACACGTCTTGTTTGAATATATCAGGAAACTTTATGCACAGCATTGGAAATAACTCATCATACTGCTGGCGCAAATGCTGAAACAAAAGATAACTAACAGGTCATACCAGTTCAATAGTGATCTGAAGAATTAATAAAGCAATACCATAACAGTATATTACCTGCCTAGCTTGCATTAACTCATCAAAAAGCAGCAAGTGCATCAATTCCAAAACTCAGCCCTGGAAATTCATACAGATGAAATGAACTTAAGTTGAAAATAGAGTTTCTTTCAGAAGAGAATGAACTACAAATACCTGTATTGAAATTTGCTGGGAGTGCCTCAAAGTATATCTTAAACTTTGAAGATGGATTGTACCGCTCTCTGATGCTCCACAATAATAGCATAGTCTCAGTGGTGATGCTATCTAAATCTTTTAATGCAAGAAACTGCAAATCATAGAAACATATCTTAAATGATGACCAAGGAAGTAAATGTCAAAACATCGGTCTATCTACAAGAGTTTCAGCAGTAATTTTTCCATAATCTGCACTTCATATAATATGCCAAGCGTATGTGTTTCAATTTAACCGAGAGTCAGATAGCTTCACTTTGACAATCAAACTGAAAATATGGGAAAGTAAAAAAAAAAAATGCAATTTTTAGTTTCCCAGAGGGTTCCATGCTAGCCAGAACTAGTTTCTGCCACCAGAAGGGAATAGTGGGTGCTTATGAAATGTGGAAATAGGGTTACCAAGGAAGTCCATACCATGTCAGACTGGCAGAGAAGTTCCTCAGATATGATAGAAGACTCTGGAATTTCAAGTGCATATCCCCCACATCTATGTTTTCAGAAGCTACCATTCCTCTCCCAGCTCCTTCAAAAACTAAAATTTCAATCAGATAAACATATGTATAATTAATGATATAAAACATCAATTGTCACATGCTCACATCAATTAGTAGTTAACTAAAATTGGTTATATGGGGAAAAAATCGGGTAAATAGCTAAGAATCCTGATATACAGTGAACAAACACACCTCTAGCATTTCTGTATCATCTACCATTTATTCAACTAAATTAACTAATAACAACTTGTCTATTATACAGCCTATAGCATGGTCATAAAACCACAGCAACACAAACATTTCAAAAACAATCAGAAATTCTTGATTATCAAAACACCGGAGAAACTTTATTATACATACATAGAAAGATTGTATCATCCAGATTTTCTTGTCATAAGTTTTTTTCTCTTGTTCTACATTCCAGTGTAAAAGACAGAAAGCTTCTCAAGTTTAAACGGGTAGGATCAGCATGGAGCAATCATGATCCATAATAGTAAAGAATGGAGAGTGGCACACTATCTTGATTGTCTGGACACTTACATGCTATTTGCAATTTAGTTTAACACCATGTTGTTCCCCCCATTTCAGAAGAGAATCTTCCATGTTCTGGTTTCGTATTTGAACTACCATTTGGCCATTGTCTTCCAACTCAAGAGATCTGAGCCTAAGAAGTATTTCATCACGTAGGACTTGCAAAACTCCCATGGCACCAACATTGGCAGTCAGAAGCAATGTGTTTCAAAATTTTGAGCAACAAATTTAGAGATTCAAGTTCATTCCTTGTAGATAATGGCCCAAAATCCTCGTCTCCAGTAAAATAAAGCTCGAGCTGTAGGAAATCAATGCAAAATAAATTTGTCAGAATTAGAACGGAATAATACTCTAGAACCTTTTCTCTTATTTCCGAAAGAATAGTGAATGATAAAACATAATACCTCATCCATATGAGCTATCTAGAAGCTTGGATCATCCTATCCAGTACTTTGAAGGCATCAGCAGCAGAACATGAGTTTGGAACTTGAAATAGACAGGATAAGTTCCTACTGTCCAATATCCTCTGCATTTATATAAGAAATGAGCCTACTAAAATTTTTCGAGATGTTTGCAGCTGCAGATTCCAACGGGCATGAGAATCAAACAAATGGAGAAACTAAACATGTACTCCCTCCATACTCGTAAAGGAAGTCGTTTAGGACAATGTTTAAGTCAAACCTTGGGAATATAAATCATGAATAACTCTCAAGTTGTTGAGTTGAAAATGTAAAAAATATATGAATAGATTTGTCTTGAAAAATACTTTCATAAAAGTATACATATATCACTTTTCAATGAATATTTTTTATAGAAACAAAAAGTCAAAATTATGTTTTGGAGACCGTGTCAATGTCCTAAACGACTTCCTTTGTGAGTATGGAGGGAGTATTTAATTCATCTCACTTGACCTTCAACATGAGACTTTAGAACTGTAATATAAGCTAGAAGATATTGTATGATAGTATTATACAAAGATAAGATCATCTTCTTTCCTCCTTGCCACTTGTGTACTTATTCAGCTTTCAAAGATTTAGCTCAACCAATGAAAACTAAAAACACTTCAAGTGAATATATCAACATTTGTCCAACTTTTCCAGATTAACTGCCTCTTAAATAAATCAACTAAAAGTGAACTTATCATCTTCATGTAGGAACGCAACAAACCGGGGTATGCGGGAAGAGCAACGCTAAAGAAACTTCATATCCTGTCAAAATCCCTAATTCACTAATTCGAACATTCATAATTGCAATGGTAGTAATGATTTACACTATATCAAGCATGGCATCGACCAAAGCTAACTTAACCAAAACATTTCGCAAGATCCAAACCAGCAGATAAAAGGGGGCCTATTTCTTTTTTTCTCCCTCTGCTGCTCCTACCTTCTTACCACGAGTGAAGTAAGCAGAGAACAAGAGAAATCCCTTTGAAACCAAAATCCTAGATGAACACAAGAACAAACTATCGTTGCAGAGATTCTCTTCCTCGCGCTCGCTCGTGTGTATGGGTACGGTACCTTCTTGTCTTGGAAGAGGGGGTCGTCCTCGGAGAGGGGACAGGCAGACGACCACCATCTCTCCTCCTCCTCCCGCTGCTGCTACCTCCGCCGCGCCGCCGCCATGGTCGCCGCCGGATGTCGGAGAGTCGCCGGCCGGTTTGGGGTTTTGGCATGAAGGCTGATAGCAGAAACCTTTTGGGCCTTGTTTGGGCCGTAAGTACGGAGAAAAGAGATGGGCCTGATCCATTCGCCGCCGGCCCAACAGTTTGAGTTGGGCCAGGATAAAATTACGAAGGAATAAGTTCACCGGAGGTCCCTCAACTTAACAGCGAGATTTTTTAAGGTCCTCAACCACAATACCAGAAATGTTCACCCCTAAACTCACTAAAACCGTTCACCGGAGGCCCTCGGCAGTATTTTTGCCCGATTTTGCTGACGTGGCATCCTAGTCAGCAAAAAAATTAAAAAAAATGTGGGGCCCACATGTAAGTGACAAAAAATGTGAGGTCAACAATCCTAGTCAGCAATCGGCGCAGACGGGGAGCGGCAGCGGCGTGCGGCTGGAGGCAGGCAGAGCGGCGGCGTCGGCGGGCGAGCGGCGGAGGGCGGAGCAGGCGGGCGACGACGGGGCTCCTCGGGGCTCATCTCGGCGCACTGCTGCGCACGACGAGCAGGTCCTCGAGCGCGACGCGCTCCTCGCCCCCGTCGGCCTTGTCGAGCGCGCCGACGAGGTCCCCGGCAAAACACTCGAGCTCGGCGTCGACCTCCTCCTTGAGCCTGATGAACTTGGTCCTGATGGCGCCGATGAACTCCTCCGAGCTGTTCATGCACCCGTGCGGCTTCCGCGCTGCAGCCGGTGGAGGAGCGGCCCGCGCATGTTGAGCTCGTGCGAGAAGTTCTTCACGTCGGGTGCCCGCTTGCGCCGCCCGCTCGTCGCCGCTAGGATCGGCCTGAACGCCGCCGTTGTCCTTCCGCTGCACCAAACAACCACCCCGGCATTACATCGAACACCTCATCTGCATCCACTACCAACCCCGCCTGGGGATGACGACGACGATGAGGAGCCCATCAACCTCGTCTTCACCGGTAAGAAGAAGAAGAAGAAGAAGGGCGGCGGCGGCGTGAGATCCTTCAGCGCCTTCAATGCCCTCGACGCCGAAGAAGAAAAAGAAGGGCGGCATCAAGGGCTGAGATGAGGCCGGCGGGAAAGGGGTGGCGCGCTGCATCGGCGAAGAGGTCGCCGCTGACCACCTGCCGCCGCTTCGCAGCCGCACTTGCCCCTGCCGCTCGCTGACCAGGCCCCCCGCTCCGCCGCACTCGCCCGCCGCTGCTCCGCCTGCCGCGCTCGTGGTGGAGGTCAACCAACACGCGACGACGCCGACAGGTGAAGAGCTGGAGCATGACGAGCGCCGCTACCCAGCCGCCTCTCCCCCCTCTCCCACCGCACCGCCGCCCCTTCTCCTGCTCCGGCCCCGCGCACTGGCTCGCCCTCTACGGCCGCGCTTGCTTGCCGCTCCGCTTTCCACCGCCTGCCGCCGCCGCCGCCGCCAACGCTATGCAGCCTAGCTCGCCTACCGACACCGCTCCTCCTCTAAAAACGAAAGAGAAGAAGAGAAAGGAAAAGAGAGAAGATTGCTGACTAGGATTGTTGGCCCCACATTTTTGTGTCACTTACATGTGGGCCCCACATATTTATTTTTTAATTTTTTGCTGACTAGGATGCCACGTCAGCAAAACCGGGCAAAAATACTGCCGAGGGACCTCCGGTGAACGGTTTTAGTGAGTTTAGGGGTGAACATTTCTGGTATTATGGTCGAGGGACCTTAAAAAATCTCGCTGTTAAGTTGAGGGACCTCTGGTGAACTTATTCCTTACGAAAATGCTTCACTTCGAATGCCCGATTAGGCGATTAGATAAAAAAACGTCGGACACATGCGGCTAGCTCAGTCGTTACTTGCTATTCGCTACTTCTCGGAAAATGCTGATAAATCCTGTAAGATGCATGCTGCATGCCTAGTTGTTTCTTTTCATTTTTTTCCTCCTCTCTTTAAATATTTTTTCTCCTAATTACTTATCCGTTCTACGAACAGATCACACCGTTGTATTCATTGCAATTAAATCTTTAGAACACGATATCATATGATTATATTATGTGAAGAGAAAAAACATGTGTTTCAAACAATTAAAACTAAATGTTTTCATACGTGATAGTGATATGTTTCAATGTGTGTGTTTCGGTGTGTTTCACAAAGTTGCTGAAACTACCTGCTACTACTCTCTTTCTCCACTTCATCCATGCATACATGTATGTATTTTAGCAAGCTTCAAAATGATTTTTCTATTAAATTACTTATCCAATCTATGATCCGATCACACCATTGTATTCGTTATAATTAAATCTTTACAACAAGATATCACATGATTATATTTTGATAAAAGAAAAACAAATGTTTCAATCCATTAATACTTGTTGTTTCATGTGTGACAACGACATGTTTCAACGTGTATCTTCACCATGATTCATAAAATATCTAAATGTTTCAGTTGCTGATTTTTTGTTTCACCATATATAACTTAATATTTCACTTGTTGGTCAATTGCAATATTTGACCGTTCGATTTTTTCGGGGTATCGGACGTCCGATGGGTAGATTCCTCCATAAAATTAAGGCTCATGTGCTTAAGGAGTAGGCCCAGGAATGCTATTTGGCGCAACTAAAATTTGTGCAAGACTTGTAAAATCTATAGAAAATTCATTTTAGCTCCTTTTGGGATGAACCGAATTTAAGTAGACTTAGGCCCTATTTGATTCAACTTGAGATTATTATAATCTGGATCATTATGAGTAAGTTGAAACAAACAGATAGCTTATTATGATAAATTATTATAATTTGTAAGCCAGATTACTATAATCCAGTAATCCACTCTAAAACTGCTTTTTTTTTTAGATTATTGGGTGGCTAACAGCTAACAATCCAAAGAAACAAACAACTTAGAGCTTATTCTAGGTCGGTTTATTATAATCCAGCTTATATTAATCTAGCTCAAAAATCTAGATTACAATAATCTTAAGCTGAAACAAACATGGCCTTACAAAATTATGCACTTTAATATTGCATATTAAAACCTTGCACTTTATGTACATAAAATACCTCTAAATTTTGAGTAACAAATAATTTCTATAATATGTAGCAAAATTTCTAAAATTGACAAGGAGTCCATTCTAGATCTAATAAAGTTAAACTAAAATTTGTTAGGACCATATACCTTTAAATTTATGTAACATAAAAATATCCATAATTAGTATAACAATTTCCAAAATGCATATAAGATTAATTATAATTCCAAATAAAGTGATTTCAGTTTTGTTTGACTCATAATTTAGTGATCATAATTACCATGAATTGAAATATAGCAAGTCTTATACGGAATCATACCTCATATATAGAAGGAGTTCCGGATAAGAAAGGACGAGTATAGTTCTGTATGGAAACGGAATGACTACTTAGATTGTATCCATATTTTTCTCTCTATTTCTACTTGGATAGGGTGACACCTATATATGGCTATAAATACAAGATTATGGAGATTCTAATGGAACTATATCTAACAATTTTGCTATATGTCTATCGAGTGATTTTTGGCTGTGAATTTGTCATTTTTAGAACATTCAATTTTGTGCCAAGTTTCGTGCGGAGACTAGCTGGGATAAGACCGCGGCACCGAGTCAAGAGTCAACATGGTCCTCTCGTTCCTTTCCATATCTTCTCGCCTTCCTCTTTGGCGAGACAGAATATCCATGTGGCTCCATTCTTCAATGGTGATGGCATCTGCTCGATTGAGGTAGCTTAGTTTCGTGCCTACTGGGAATCGGGCTAGGTTTCATGTGTTTGCTTAAGTTTTAAGGTGTGCTATATTAATTTAGTTCGGAGGACTATCTATATTTTTACCGCCATATCTTTTATGAAAAAATAGTTAGTATTTATTTACATTGTAAGTCCCTAAATTACATATGTAATTTTAGTGTATTTACAATGTAAGTCCCAAAATTACATATGTAAGTTGATGTAAATGCTGCAAATAGAAGATGCTAATGTAAATTTAATGAAACTAATGTAGAACTAGCCATTGGATTTTGTATGGACGCTTCATGCAATTTGTTAGTTGTATAGGTTGATTTATACGGATTTGGTGTATTATTCATGGATTAACGGTTACAGTTTATGCTGTCACTATCTGTCTCTGTGTCTGTGAGGCCGGAAACATAAACTTGCCACTGACATTAATCTGATTCCGTCATGGTGTGCGCCTCAAATCCTATCTGTTCCTTTATTTTATCGTAAGGCCAAATATTCATGTGATTTGAAGCCTAAAATCTGTCGAGTGATAGGTACGTGGAGATCCTAGTTGAACTATATCGAATGGGAGATCCCAATGAGACTGACGGTCTAGAGAGAAACATATTTATCTTAAACAATAGTTGTTAATCAAGGAGTTTATTATCAAATTGAGACACATAAACGAGTTTCAAAAGACACTCCCTTAAGTTTCTCTACCTGAATAAAGTTTCAAAAGACACTAGCTAGTGAGGCCTTGGCACAAGTTTCAAAAAAAAAAAAAGTGAGGCCTTGGCACCAGATATTTACAACCTCAACCATGACACATAGCCGTTCTGACACTGCACCGGATCGTTTGGCTCTCTACGCTTTTCAAACGGTGACCAAGTAGACACACGATAGGCTATTAAGAGATGGATAGTTCAACATCACCCAGACGACGCTTCGATGCACATTGTCGGTATACAACCGGACTATTTGCTTAGAGCATCTTCAACAGCCTCTCTAAATCGAACTCTCTAAACACTCATATAGCAAACTCTCCATCTGATTTAGCTAGTCAAACGAGATACTCACTCCAACAAACACTCTATTAATCCTCTCCAAAATAATAATGGACCCATATGTCAGCCTCTACTCCTCATCTTCTTCTCTCTCTCCCTCTTCTTCCTTCTCTTTCCTTCTTTTCCTCTTTTCTTCCTTCCCGTCAATGAGCTGATGCCGACGGCGGCCGCGCGTGGTGGTGCTGCGACACGGGGAGGCGGGCGGCCACGCGCGGTGGTGTAGCGACGTGAGGAGGTGGGCGGCCCGTGCGCCGGTGGTGCGGCGACACGCGGAAGGTGGGAAGGCGAGACGCCGGCGGCTCGCGACGACGACACGGGCGACAACGACCTCGACACCGCTGGGGCGGAGCTCGGCGGCGGCGGCGTCTCGACGACCTCGACGACGGATCTAGAGGGGGCGCGCGAGCTCGCCGGTGGCGGTGGCCGGCCACGCGACGACGGGGCGGTGGTGGCTAGCCGCGACGACGACGGAGGCCACAGGTGCGTGCCGCGTGGAGAGAGGGGGAAAAGGCGTGGGTCCCACATATGGCTAGGCTGGCCAACTTTGGCTAGTCTGGTGGGAATTTAGCCAGCCGGATAGCTTGGAGAGGCATTTGGCTAGTCTGTTGGAGTAGATTTTTTTTACAAGTTAGCCAAATTTGACTTGGAGAGCCATTTGGCTAGGCTCTTGGAGATGCTCTTCTGTAGGTCGGTCAACCTCTCCAATCTTCATATTGTCTCAGTATAAGTTTTCTCGCGTTGAAGGCAGTTGATGACTTGGGTTGGGTCCACCATCTTATTAGGGTGCACGGCCAAATTTTCTTAGGTCGGCCCGTTCCCTCCGTAGGTCGGTTGGCCTCTGGGTTAATGGGCCATATGGTCTGTCCCTAAGTATACACTGGTGGAAAAAGTACACCGAAGGTCCCTCAACTTGTCATCGAGTTACAAAATGCTCTCCCAACCCAGAACAAGATATCCGGCGTCCCTTAACTAATCAAAACCAGTCACAATAGGTCTTCGGTGGTTTTGATCCTGGTTTTATCCTACGTGGCGCCTGAGTCAGCGTGGGACCCACGTGGGCCCCATATGTCAGGCTGCCACATCATCTGTCTATCCCTTCCTCCCTCTCTCACTCTTCTCTTCTCCTGTTCTCTGGGCAAGCCGGCCGACACGCTGGGGGAGGAGCCGCCGGAGCGAGGCGGGAAGAGGGAGGCGGTGGGCGACAAGGCGGCGCCGGCGGCGACGACGACAACACGGGAGGACTGCTCCTCCGCCGGCCCGTCGCCCCACAGCCTCCTCAGCACAGTCTGCCACGGCATCGGCCTCGTCGGAGGCGAGCGAGGCACGCGCATCCACCCCAGGTCAGTGCTCCAGTGTCGCAGCCTTCCTCGCCTGGCCGCCGCGCTCTCCTTCGACGCCTTCATCGACCACCACCTCCGTCTGCCAACCGCCGATGGGTCCCAAGCTTTGCATCCCGCCGGAATCGGCGTTCGCCGACACGGTGAGTGCGTGGTCGCCGGAGACGCCTAGGAACGCGACGGCGGCGGGCGTCTGGGAAGGCGGCGACCGGGGAAAGCGTTGCTGTCATTGGGCGGCACTAGAGGAGCGCGGCGGCGCCAGTGTCGGTCTCGCCGGTTGTCGCGTCGTCTCCTCTCCCGCCTCGCGCCGCTGGCCTGCTGTGGCTCTTCCTTATCCACTTCGAGAAAGCAAACCGTCGGAAGAGATGTGGTGAGGGATTCAGGCGGAGGGCGAGGATGGGAGGATGCAGCGGAGGAGGAGGGGAGGGAATCGGAGCTGGAGCCCGCGCGATGAGGGAGGTAGTGGATAGCGCCGTTGTGGTGTAGGAGAGAGCCACCGCCTCTCCTCCCACGCGCCAGTCACCGGCCACCACCGAGCCGCCGCCTCTCCTTTCTCCCACGCCGCTCGTCGTCGGCCCCACCGCCACCACGTCGGCCGTCGCCAGCCGCTGCCGCTCTCCTCCTGTCCCGCCTCGCCCCGTCCTGCCTTGCCCCACCCTGCCGGCCAGCCTGCCCAGGGAAGACCGGAAGAGTGAGAGAGAGAGGAGTAAGGGAGAGAAGAGAGGAAGAAGGGAGAGAAGGTGGAAAAGAGAGTAAAGGATGATGTGGACAATGACATGTGGGGCCCACGTGGGTCCCATGCTTGACTCAGTTGCCACGTCGGATAAAACCAGGATCAAAACCGTCTGAGGACCCAAAATAAACCGGTTTTATAAGTTAAGAGATGACATATATCTGGTTTTGTGGTTTGATGACGATTTCGTAATCCGATGACAAGACGAGTGACCTCACATGTACTTTTTTCTACACTGGTCGTGTTGGCTGATCAGCATGGTTGACCCAGTCTATCGGGCCTCTTAGCCTGTTCGGCACCATTTTTTCCAAATGCATGCATTTTCAGCTTTATTTGGATGACTTCGGTAAAATAGCTAACACACGACAAAACTATACGAATAGATTAAACTAAACCAAACTATTATATTTGAACGTCTTTTTACCCAATTTAAGGTTGGTGGTCAAAATGGGGTTTAACAACCGCCAATATTTTAAAGACTATAGTTTTAGCTAGTCAAATTTAGATTATGTAGGAGGAAGAGGAGGGAGTATAGTACTGGTTCAGTATAGTTAAAATGAAAAGAAAACAATAAAATAGTATTAAAGAGGTATAAAATGAAAAGAAAACAATAAAATAGTATTAAAGAGGTATAAAATGAAAAGAAAACAATAATATAGTATTAAAGAGGTATATTAGATCTCAGTATAAAATTATAGTTTGCTGAGACAAATTTTTGGATAAAAAACATAGTTTTTTTTAGAACGGAGGTATGAACCAAGGGAGTATGATTTACCGCTTATCAGTACTTAGGATCAATCAGCAAATGCTATGAATGAATCGGTTAAAAAAATTGGTGGCATTCTAATTTTTTATTAATATACAATTTATTTTAAGTGCAAACTAATTTTTAGAGTAAATTTCATAAAACTACAAATACATCGACCAAACTATCGCAAAACTACGTATTTAAACTAATGTATCATAAAACTACAGATTTAGCAACAAATTTATCGTAAAACTACCAATTTAGGAAGAAGTATCATAAAACTACGGATTTAAAAACTAAAATTATCACAAAACTACAAGTTTAATACCAATTTAATCACGAAACTATCATAGGAGCGTCCCAAAGATATGCCGTACGTGCGCTAGACTCGGACAGTGGGCCTTCCGGCCGTGGGCCACTTGATGGACGACATGCCACTGGGCCTTCTGGGCCTCAGCGAGCTCATCTTCCTCACGTACGGCGCCGGCGCCGGCGACCCACCGGCATGGTGATGAGCCCCGGAGAGCTTGAAGTACGTGTCCGGCGAAATGGGCGGCTTGGCGGGCGTCAGCGGCGAGTACACCGCGCAGTACCGCAGCTCCAGCGACTCGTTCCGCCGGAACCTCTCGATGAACTCCGCCGCGCGCCTATCGATGTCGTCCGCCGCCGCCGCGGCCACCGGCGACGGGCTCAACGACGGCGGCTGCTGCTGCTGCTGCTGCACCTGCGCGCGCCTCGGGTAGTGGACGACCACCACCGGCGAGGAGGCCGGCGTGTAGAAGATGCTGTCGTCGTCGCCGTCCATGCAGTCGAGCAGGCTCGGCGTCCGTGACAGCGCCGCCGCCGGTGCCGGGGAAGAAGGAGACGATGCGGTAGTAGTAGCAGCGATGCGAACCGCGGCTCTCGCCGCTCGCGCCGCCCTGATCAGCACCCGGCGCAGAAGCGTGCCACGCTCCTCCTCTGCCTCCATGCAGGCCACGCACGCATCCAACAATTTGGAGCTCGAAGCTAGCTAAGGTTGGAGGTGATCAATGGCGTGCAAGAAATTAAGTAGAAATAGGGCAAGGGGTTTGTTGACTTGGAAGAAATTAAGAAGAGACATGCATATGGGATATGCCTTGGTTAGTCGTCGTTGGAGCTAATTAAGCTAATCATAGCCAAGGTGAGGTGGATCTGTTGATTGTGTCGTCGTGTACTTGTGGTAATGTGTGGTTATATTTTATCGACGAAAAAGCATGTTTGCCGACGACTTAACGACCTTACCTTTCTTTTGCTTTTGTTATTTTACTAGAAAAAAATATCCGTGTGTTGCAATGGATGAAGGCTATTTTAATCTTATTATTGTTATATGGTTTATTTAAGATGAAATTCATTGTTAAATTCGTTTGGATATATATTTTGTTAGAAATCATGAGCTGCAATTAGGAATCTGATCGTCTCAGGTTAGCATGCAAGTTTTTTTAAATAGAATCCTATACAATTTATTTTATATTTCCAAAAGCGAAGAAACCTAAAAACCGACTCAAATACTGATTTGTATTTCCAAAAGCAAAAGAACTTAAAAACTGACTCATACACGGATGACGTACCAAAGTACTGGTAAAAACATCTTTAATTTTTATAATAGTAGAGATTTAGACTTATTTGTGTCAAAATATGTAATAAGTGGTTGTAGGTTCGATTGAAGCAAAAGCGCTTAGGTTTAATATCCGGAGGATTCCATGTTAGACGCTCATTTGACTGTTATCAACGACCTTCTAAATTAACATTAGCATTATATTAGCATGCTTCCCAACGACTCTAGCTATTTTTGTTCTTTTTACTTGGATTTTGTGTGTTGTAGCTTCGACTGAAATAAAGATCAAGTTTAATAATCATTATTTCAAAAGAGAAGATGTTTTGTGTAGTGATGCGGTCACCAAGACACTAGTTTGATGATTGGTCATTGATTATATATCATTAAACTATTTTTAAGTAAACTATAACTATCTTTGAAAGTTAATGCGAGGTAAAATTCAAGGTTAATGGTTAAGTATAAATGCATCGATTGCATGCATTATAAAACCTTAATTATTTGTAATATAACCGAATGGAGTGCTATTAACCGTTTCCCACCTCCACAAGGTGAAAAAAAAAACCGGTACTTTTAAAGAACGTATAAGTGTTTGTTCTAGATAAAAACTGATCTATAGGGTTAGTATTTTCTTTTAAAAAACCGACACCTATATTACTGTAGGGGTTGGTTTTTTAAAAGCCGACACATATAATTAAAAAAAAATCGACTGAGCTGATCGACCGAGCCGGTGTCCTTATCTACTTGCGGACTCGCTCCATCCACCCAACGTCACCCTCATATATTGTTTCTCCGCTGCCCCTCCTTCCTCCTCCTCTTCTTCATCTGATCGACGCCGCCTCCAATTGCCATTGGCAAGACCGACGGTGAGTGGATCTGGCACCGCACGCTTGCTAGTGGCTGAATGTGCCGCTGCATGCTCGGGGGTGATCGGATCCGCCGCCGCGACCACGGGAGTGGCCATCTCGATGACGGCAACGGTAGCGACGGAGGTGTTTTCTGTGTGTTGTGATTTTGTTGATTTTGATCCTCTTTCTGTACTCTGAGCATGTTGATTTTGTTTTTAATGATTAATTTGTGATTGGATGATGATGATCTTATGGATGATGCTTTTTTTTCATTCCTCAAATTTTAAAGGTGCCGGTTTCTAAACTGGTACCATTGAGTCCCCCTAAAATTCGCCATCTACTATGTGTCAGTTGAGAAATTCGATACCTATGGTCAGTTCCCAACCAGTACCGATCATCTTTTCTGTAGTTGTGGGTAAACGTCAACTCCTTCAACAAAGTAAACTCCGTGAATTTTCCTGCTCGGTGAAGACTTATCGATCTCCAGAATCCCATACTTGGTCGTCAACAAGTAAGATCTAACATGCGAGTTCACATATAGAATTGTCGTCATACATTCTTTTCGTCCAGAAACCTTCTTGAAGTAAACATTGAGTGATAAAATTCTAGTAAAAATGTACATTAAAATATTTATCAGCAATAATGGGAAGATCCTTGTGTACGGTACAGATCGGAATATTTGATATGTGCCCATGGCATACCATATCAGATTTTTTTAATATAATAATAATCAGCCGCTGAATTAAAGATGAAAAACTTTTGTATACTCCCCTCCGAGTTTAAATACATGGTTAGTTGACTTTCAAACATCTTGCCTCCCTTTCCTGTTTTCGCAGGCCGATGTGTGATTCCAAAGAAAATGCCTGCTTGAAAAAAATGGAAGGTCTTGTCTGCGAAAATAGTCTTTCAAGTAATAGTAATTGACTTGACTCGTTCAAATTTTTGAAACTTTAATCATCAATATACCTCAAAATATTTAATCAATATACCTCAAAATATTTAGTTTGAAAATATAAAAATCACATGCGTATATAGATTTAATTATGATTAAACTTTTAACACTTTAATAATAAATATCTCTCAAAATATTTAGTTTAAAACATAAAAATCATATGGGTACATTGATTTAATTTATAATAAATTAACTTTTAAAACAATACCTAATTATAAATATCTCTACAAAAATATTAATAAAGAACATAAAAAATCATAATGGGTAGATTTTAGTTTAAGTAATTTCATAACTATAATTTAATTTAGTATATTATTGTTGATGATATAATAGAAAAATAGTGTCAAGGCATATCCTTGGTGTAGCTTTATTTCCTAGCTCTCGCACTATAATGGGTATGAAAAATACAACACAATAGGTCCAATAATAAATAGGCATGCTAAACAATGATGA
>CM020184.1:527408-546362 GCA_009805545.1 Oryza longistaminata
CACAAAAAAAGAAACGATTTCCCTCCCCCCAAAGAAATCCCATACTTGGGTCAACCCACTATAGTAAGATCTAACGAATGGCCGACTTCACATAATGAGAAATTGTCGTCGATACATTCTTTTTACGTCCAGAAAACCTCTTCTTGAAGTAAAACATTGAAATGATAAACTTTCTAGTAAAAAAATGTAAAATATTTTATCAGCAAATAATGGGAAGATGCTTGTGTGAGCGGATACAGACGAGCGGAAAATGATTTGGAATAATCCCCGTGAGCATAACGCCATATACGATTTTTTAATCTAATATAATAATAATCCCTATGGACCGCTGACATTAAAATGAAAAACTTTTTGTAATACTCCCCTCCGAGTTAATAATACATGGTTAGTTGACTTTTAAACACTCCCCGCCATGTTTTCGCAGTGGCATGTGTGATCTATATAAAAAAAATACCCGCACTAAGTACAGATCCTTCCATTTGTGACTGCCCCTAACATGACTGGAATAGCGACCGTCAACACAGGAAGTCATCTCAAATCCGAGTCGAAAAAAGAGCGCCCCGATTGAGATATGGTCGCACAGGCACGTACAATTGAGTATGGGGGTTAACCGCCTGATTGAGATGGTGGTTACTGTTCTAGTGCCGTCCCCCCTGAACAAATGGAAAGGGCCTTGACCTGCCAAAAATATTTTTCCAGAAGTAGTGGTAATTTGACTAGACTCGTTTCAAGTTTCTGAAAAATTTAATCATCAAATATACCCTCACATATTTAGTTTGAAAATATTAAAAATGCGAACATGCGTACAGTAGATTTTGTCGACGTTTGATGTCTCGACTACGGTTTTGGGACAGTATTGGGGAATCGTCGTGCTAGATATACCGCGGAGACTGAGGTAAAGAGATGGAGACGTGGGGATTTTTATACAGGTTCGGGCCCTGAGTGGTCAGGTAATAACACGTACATCCTGTTGGCCGGAGCCGGAGTTGCTTTTTATTCACCATAATCACACCAGTACAATATTGGTAGCCTATATAACTGTTTCGACATGACGGTCTGAAGGTTTGACTTGTAGTCGACAACCGGGGGTAGCACTTCCTCCTCGAATCCGGGTGTCTGGCGAGATCAGAGATAAGCGCTTTCGTATCTCCTGACGGTTCCGGAGACACCGTAGGGAATAAGCCATGCCGTATCCCTGAAGTGATATCCGACGGGCGTGGACTTGGTCGTATGTCAGGCTTATATTGTGTTGTCCCGTGTAATGTGTTGGGTGTTGATTGAGGTCGTTGAATTGTTCTGTGTTGATCGCCCCATGGTGGGTGTCTTCTCTCCTCCAGGGGGTTCCTGTATTATAGCCCATAGGTGACCCTTGTCCAAGTAGCACTAGGGAAGCGCGCGAATATGGATAACAATCCGAGTAGTCCTTGTCCGTTTCCATGTAGAACTCTGGTTGTCTTTTCCTTATCCGGATACTCCTCCATATCTTTGAAGTTGGTTTTCTGTATGGAGCATGGTATGTGGTGGGGTCCTGCCGAGATTTAGTCAACTACTATTAGGTATGTGGTATCCCATAACCTGAACAGTAGCCCCCGCTTCAATGCAATGAAACGGTTCATATTCTCCACCGCGCAGACATGTGGAGTAAACTGTTATCCGAGCTCATGTGACCGTTCTCGGTGAGTTTAGAGTAACGTTAGACTCCTTTGTCATGCCTCGTACGGGCACCCAAAATGGTTTGTTTCCTGAGATCAATCTCTGATGTCAAACCAAAGGAAGTACATAGTGTAACGACTAAGTCTCCGTCTGCAATATCCGAGAAATTTGGATTGAAGTCAAGAAATTTTATCTCGGCGGGTACACCATTTTCTTTCATTCGTATTCGCTTGTCGAGATCTACAACCGTTCTCACGAGGCGATCCGATGAAGGCGTAGAGTCTGCAACGGAGCCTTGGTCAACACTGGTCGTACTCGCCTTAGTCGATCTTGGTGTAAGAACATAGAGACATGGAGTCCTTCCCGCAATGTCGAAGAAAGAATTTTCCTTAAATCAATACTCAGAAAAGCATATCAATAGAATAGCCCCGCGAGCGAAACGCTCAAAGGGTGGACATGTTATAATATGTATGGTAAATTGAAGATGAATTAAATTTATCGACCAATGTTTTGTGTAAGAGTGTTTTTCTCAGTTCACAAAATGGACTTTGGTCAGTCGTTTGAGTTGTACACTCTCCCTAGCCGGCCAGCCTTCGTCGTCGGAAGAATGTTCTCGAGGAGAAAGGCTCTTGAACCCTTGACCTGCTTGGTTGAAAATAAGCACTGATTCCTAGCTCCAGCCGTGAAGTTGGAAAGCTCAGTTTCCGATTACACGGCTTGGTTAATACGCACCGGCGAAGAACTCTTACATGACCAGATCTTTTACATGGTCTTTCGTCTCTGAAGGATCCGACAAGGCCTTATGCGGCTCTAGGCGTCCCAGCCGAAGATCCCTTAGGTTCCTTGGAGGCTTGTCAAGACGGCGTAAGAGGGACAGTAGGTATAGGTTTCAACGCTAAGGTGTTCGTCGTGGTAAGGGATCTCTGGGTAAAATACTTGGGCGATAATTGTGTTCCTGCTATCAACTTTGTTGAAAATAGAGAGTGAAGAGACGCTACGTCGCTGGTTCGAGGACCAGGCAGTAGTTCGTAACTCGACCACTTGAGTGGAAGTAGTGGGCAAGAGACGCTACGTGCGCTGGTGCGAGGACTGCAGTAAGTCGTAAGACTCGACACTTGAAAGTGGAAGGGGTGGGAGAGACGCTACCAAATCGCTGGTCGATGGACCAGGCAGTAGTCGTAACTCGACCACTTGAAGTGGAAGTGGTGGGAGAGACGCTACAAATCGCTGGTCGAGAACCAGGCAGTCAGTCCGTAAACTCGACCGCCTCTCCAACCCCGCCCCCCCCCCCATTGAGTGGAAAGTGGTGGGAGAGACGCTAACAGTCGCTGGCGAGAACCAGGCAGTCGTCGTAACTCGACCAACATTGAAGCAAATGGTACGAGAGATCACTACGTCAACTGTTGAGAACCCCGGTTGGGGGAAAAGTTAAGGGTTGGGGGTTCCCCCCTTTTCGGATCCCCCAAATTCTTTTTTTTTTTTGGGGGGGAAAAAGTTCCCCCCCGTTGGGGGGGGGTACGAGGACCGCTACGCTGCGTAGCCGTACTTGACGCATCTGAAATTAAGCGTGTGAGAGATTGCTGGCGTACTGGGTGCGAGAAGCCAGTAGCGAGCGGAATTATTCTCTCGAACACAGGCAATGGAAGTTGCGGTGTGAGAGATGCCCTGCGTACTGGTGCGAGAACCAGTGAGCGAGCGGAATTACTCTCTCGAACACAGCAAATGGAAGCTGCGGCGTGAGAGATTGCTGCGTAACTGGTGCGAGAACCAGTGAGCGACAGAATTATCTCTCGAAACACACGATGGAAGGTGCGGTTGCGAGAGAATTGCTGCGTACTGGTGCGAGAACGCAGTGGGACCGAGCAGAATTATCTCTCGGACAGCCGATGGAATTGTGCTAGAGTTGGTTTATTGCAAGTGTATCTCATGTGGCCAGCATGGAACTCACGTAACCCCAACTTATAGCATATCCGGATGTCGTTCGCAATCATGTCGTGGTGATCAACGCGACGAACGTTCGCGAGGAATTATCCGTTAAACAACCTTTTTCTTCGAGTAGTCCAGCCATGGCCGGTGCTATGAGATAGGTCGTCGGTCTTTGTTGGTAGGTTGGGTGCGATAACTCCCGCATTTGTCAAGAATGTTCTGCGATAATGGATGGTACTCGACCATTAACCTACTCGAATGCTCATTGTTCCTGAAAGATTATTTTTCTAGAAGGCAAAGAACCATATAGCAGATAATAATCGAGTAATGCAACCCAAAAACTGCGTGGAAATCTTCTAGTATTATCAGGATATACACGAGCCAGAATGTTAAATATCAGGCATTATGTAAACCGTAAACAAGCAGAAATTATACGAAAAGCGATATAGGGCGCAGCCTCAGTGTTAGACCGTAGTTGGTTTAACGTCGGGACACTCCCGCGCAACAGATAATTGTATAAGAAGCATGCTCTAGGTAAACATAATAAATTATAGATCTGACATAATGATGTAATGACTCTGAATGAGGTACGATAAATGTAAATATAAAATATTACGTACCTTTTGTAGATACATGCCGGATGTTCTACGAAATTAGTAGATCAATATAAAAAAAACCGATCTACCAATACCTTGTTGTGTACTCCGTTCGATATCATGCGATCGACATCTTTTTATACGCCGCAGAGCTTGAGGCTTGGATGATCTCGATAGACCAAGTTGTCCGATGACGGATGATGGTTCCGATCTGGTCGAAAAAGATGTATTAGTCGGGTTTTAGATCTCCTCACAGCCGAAGTCGTTCGAGTAGCTGTTGTCGGAGAGTCCATCCCTTAAACCATCTCGTCCGAAATCCTAGAGCACGCAAAATCCCCTACCTGGCGCGCCACTGTCCGACGTTTGATGGTCTCGACTACGGTATTTGGACAGTATGGGGATCGTCGTCTAGGATATATCGCGAGACTGGAGGTAAAAGAGATGGAGACAGGGATTTTTTTTTACAGGTTTCGGGCCCCTGAGTGGTCAGGTAATAACCTACATCCTGTTGGCCGGAGCCGGAGTTGCTTTTATTCACCATACATCCATACCAGTACAATATGTTGGGGTAAGCCTATCTAACTGTTGTCGACATGACGGTCTGAAGGTTTGACTTGTAGTCGACAACGGGGTAAGCCTCCTCCTCGAATCCGTGTCCGGCGAGGATCCGAGATACGCGCTTTCGTAATCTCCTGAAACGGTCTCGGCGGAGAGCAACCGTGGCGGAATAGCCATGCTATCCTGAAGTCGATATCCGGCGGCGTGTCTTGGCGTATGTAGGCTTGTATGTTGTTCGCGTGTAATGTGTTGGGTGTTGAATGTGAGGTCGTTGATTGTCTGTGTTGATCGCCCCATGGTGGGTGTCTTTCTTTTCCTAACTTAGGGGGTCCTTGTAATTTTACCTATAGGTGTCCGCCTTGTCCAATGTAGAACTAAGGGAAGCGCATATGGATACAATTCCAAGTAGTCCTTGTCGTTTCCATGTTAGAACCTCTGGTTGTCTTCCTTAATCCGGAAACTCTCCATATCTGAAGTACGGCTTTCTGTAATAGGAATGGTTAATGTAGTGGGGTTTGCCGAGATTTAGTCACTACTATAGTATGCTGGTATCTATAACCTTGACAGATTTATTATGATTAAGACTTTTAAAGCTTTAATAATAAACATCTCTCACAAAATATTTAGTTTAAAAACATAAAAATCATAGTGGTAGATTTTATTTAAGTAATTTTACACTATAATAATTTATTAGATATTATTGTTATATTCTAATAGAAAAATAGTGGTCAAAGTTGCACATATCCTTCAGGTGTACTTTATCTTCCTAGCTCTCAGCCTCTCACACTATATGGTTATGAAAATACTACACATAGCCAATAATAATAACATGCTAATTGGTTATAGATACATACACATCATCGTACTAGCGATAACTGACACTAGTTAAATTGTGGCTAATATATGTGTATATATATAAAAAATATCTCATACTTTTCATGATTATTATACACAGATATACTAACCAAATCGATAATATAAACTTATATATGACACTTTATCCCCCAACACATAGTTTTCTTGGAACAAATCATAAAACATGGGTTTCACATAATGGATACCCTAATTAGATGCCACATTGGAATATGACAAACCAGAACAGTAGTAAAATTCCCAATAAAACATCGAGTAGGCACGAATTTGATAGGCAATGGAATTTTCTTTATTAGTCTGACAGTTAGCTATTTCTTTTCTAGAGTGGTATACTAAACTCTAAAACACTTTGTAGCCTTTCTTCTCCTTCCTCCTCTCCTTCCACATATATCAAAGGGTACCAACTTTTGGAGTGCCATATATCATATCTATCCATCTTTTATTTTCGAATAGCATATTTAATGTGGCATATATCAAAATTTTCCGTCAAATATATCCTCTGAGCGTGTCCAATTAATAAGTGGCTATATACAAGTTTTTATAATTGTACAAGACTTTATATTGTTGAGTTGCCATCATATCCTCCCATTAGCTCATATAAATTAGGAAGCGTTGAATAACTCCCATGACGAGATTGATCGAACCTAAACTCTAGAAAATTTGTACAAACAAGCGTGGAGAAGTTTGGTTGGCACAACACATCAGGGGCTGCAAATGAAATGGTTGAGCTTTGACATTCTTTTTCCTAACCAAGCAACAGATGGAGAGTTTGAAATTTTTCTCAATTTTTAGAACGCGCAGGAGATCCGCGTGTCAAGTACATATAACAGATCAAGAAAGAGAAAGGCTGCCAAAAATCTGAACAAATAAAAACTGACAAAACGACATAAAAACTACCCTAACCCAATCAATTTCTCAACGCAATTTAATTAAGTAGATCCTGCTTTTGCTTCCATTGCAAACACATTCCTAGCTCCTCGATGTGGTAATAAACCAAAGATATGAACTTCTCTGAAGATCTGAACATTTCTTCCAAATCAGATCATGATTGACGACCCTAATTTGATTTGTTTTTAAGAAAGATTGGCTGCAGCTACAAGTCGATCTGCATGCAACTGTAATGTTTATGGCTCCATTTCTCAATATAGGTATCCCTGCTTGCTTCCATTGGAAAAATTCCTCCTTGATATGGCCAACAAAAAATTGACACTGCAAGAGACATTTCTGAAGACTGATTACTGGGATCCCTCCTCAACACGACGACTTTCTACAATATAATAAGTTCTATAGTACCATTGCTGTGAAGTTGCTTCTCAACGTTAGATTGAGAAGCTAATATTATTTTTTCTCCGATTAATAGATCTCGATGGAGCAAATTGGTCTAAGAAGGAAGAAGACCACGCAAAAACACTTTCCCCCTTGCTAATTGTCACTCTCTGTTGGCAGCATAATAAGGTCGTGTTTACTGTACCGGTTGATGTGCAGTTAGGGATGTAAGTGGGCAGTCCCGCTATCCATATAAAAACCCACTTACTAATTTATTTTCCAGTTCCCGCATAATATTTTATTTCCCGCTTATCCGCGCCCTTCATGCATCTGTATCTGCAGTGGCCAACATCTATCGTGTATTGTCAACCAAACAAAATCTCTGTCTTTCGTGTTTAAGAGAGGTGATAAAATCACAACAAATTTAACTGTGACAAGGACATTACACACATTGAACCAAAGAGGTGTGACCATGAACCTAGCATTGGATGTCCATTTCACAGGATTTTTGGATAATGAAGGAGAGAGAGACACATTTCAGAGGATATATATATATATATATATCATATACACTGTACCACTTATTATTACTTCCTCATTGGCTTGCAACTGAATGTTTTTTTTAAGAGAAAGGAAGCTTTATTGATATAAGACTACATATTATGGCTTGCAACTGAATAATCAAGTCAAAGATATATAGCAATAACAAAAACAAGGATTATCTACAGAAATGAGCAGACAGGGGGCTAAAGACTCCATATAAGTCTATATGCATGTGCACACGCATTAGTACAACACTCCAATTATCCTTCTAGAAGGAGATTTTTATGCCCATCGTCAACTACTGTAACTGTCGAAGCTTGAAACAAAGCAGGTGCCGTGCCGATATGGATGGTCCCAATTTAAATGACGTACTCCCTCCATATTTTTATATTTGGTGCCGCTAACTTTTCACATCAGATATCACCGCAAGGCGTTTAGGTGTTGCGATCGTGGTTGTCGACTTGTCAAAAAAGTTGCCAACAAGAAGTTTGACCATTAATCTTGTAAGTATCATTTATTTTGTTATGATTTCTTTTACCATTATGAATACTTTAAACATGATTTGATAAGATTTGTAGTTTTGGTTAATTGATGATAAACAATTAAGAGATTAATGCGCTTATTGAATGTATAAGCAAGGGATTAGTTCGATGAAGAGCCGATGAAGATGATGAAGAAAAAGATGTAATACAACGAGGTTTACACTGTGATCCAAGCCTAGAAGTGACGGAAGATGTCTAGATGTGGTGAAGAGTTGGCAAGACTTGGCTACGCGATGGACCATGCATGGGAGAAGGGAAAGCGGAGGCTTGACGCCAAAGGACCCGACTCAGTGCTGAAGGAGCAAGTGCTTGGCTGAACACCGACGAACCGATCGAGGCCATGGGACGGATGGCAAAAGTTGCTGAGGATCATCCCTTGGTGAAGTAAAAGCGTAAGATGTAATGTCGAAGAACATGAGGATGTGATTTGTTGATGAACATCAAGCCAAAGGCCATTCAGCATTGATCAAGGCAATGAAGAAGATGGCGTAAAGGTATTCGTATTGGTATAGTTTTTCTATTTGCTCTTGAGTTGGTAGGAAAGCAAGGGGATGTTGCCTTGATGTCTAGGGATGAGTTTGGTGCTCAAAATATTTTCTAAAGGTGATTCTCATTCCTTATTTTTCACTTCTGGTGTTTTTCGGACCTATTCGAAAGTGATTTTCGGAATTTCCGAAAATGGTTGTGAGCCGAAATTCGGTACTGGTCATTTTCGGACTTGTCTAAAAGTGTTTTTTTCGGAATTTCCGAAAATGATTGCGCTCAAAGTTTTGGTACTGGTCATTTTCAGACTTGTCATAAAGTGATTTTAAAATCATTGTTGATATTTCATCGATATTACTAGAAATATAATTCCCAGCAATTGCACTGAAATATTCTTGGTATATTTATGGTTACATATGTGATCCGCAAGCGCACGGATATACCGTTGTAACATTTCACCCGGGAATAATCCAAGGTATCATATTAATTTAATCCCAAGGAAAGATATGATAAGAAAGTACTATGCTAATAATTCATATATTACTTCTATAGAACAAAGTCTATGCAGGGGTTAATTAATGCAAAGGGTAGGACAAGGTTAATACACAAAAGAAAGAACCAAGATACTTTTCACTAAAATATAATCTAGGCAAAGTGGAGAAAGAATAAGAAAAGAATCATTCATATACTTCTTGTATATAGTTAATTTAGTTTACGCTTACTAGTATACAATCATGCAACCAATACCCCTAGCTATGCCCTCCTGGTGTTTCTAGAGACCACCCCCGATTGCCGAGTTCCTTACAACAACCCGTCATGGCCATCCGACCGGTAATGAATACGAAGGAGTATCCATACCGGGAAAGTGTCTTAGGATTATATATTAACATGGAGGAACGCTCGTACTATGCTGTCACCATTAGCAGCCCACCTCTACTGACCCGCAACATATAACCCCAATTAATGGTATCGAATAATCTAAGCACCACACTTACATTATTAGATTATACTCGACATCTCTGTAGATGACATAGATCAATCATTTGCATGAACATTAAACTCGCACCAATGCATATATCTGGTAAGCTAGCTACACAATTATATCGAGACAAGTACAAACTAAAGTCGGTACTCGAGAAATGTGAATAAAGTAAAAGACCAAAATTATATAAAGTAGAATATTTCATTATACTATAAGTCTCACAAAAGAAGGAAGAGCTACTAGAGCCATACCCGAAATATCCTAAAGACTCGAGGACTAAGAAAACTATTATGTATTCTATTCCTACTCCACTCGCACTAGAACAATAAACTAAACTTGAGAGAGCTTCTTGATCTTCTTCTTGAGTGTGTGTGGAAGAATGAATGAGCACCCCTTTATATTGCCTCTCAATGACGGTTATGGCAGTTGGAAATGCTGGAAACACCCTCCAACAATGACAGTGCATCTGGAGCGTGCACGTGGAAGACCAGGATGAACCTGGGCTGGCCCATCCGGCCTCCACTTTTGGCAGGTGCGTCTCTTGTTGGGCTTTATTCTCCGTGATGTGGTGGTTGGGCCTATTTGATGTTATTTTATTGGATATGTAAGCCCATCCACCCGTGAGTCTACCTCTCGACGGGCGGTGATTGATTGTTCAGCTATTTTTAAACAAAATATGTAGAGTTCTCCTCGTCGGGATGAGGATCCGCGCTCCCTTCGCTGCACCGCCACGGATCCGCGGTTTTGGACTCTCTTTCAACAAGACTTTTATGAGTCTGTGATTCAGACCAAGGCTCATCCCACTGTTCCTATGCAATGGATCAATTGGGAGGAGTTGCAGGCACACAATGATCCGGTGATCAACTCTGTGATTGCCAATTGTGATCTCATGGGTATCCGCTCCTTCATGACGTTGCAGCAAAATTGGTGCAACGAGATCATTGCTCAGTTTTATGCCACTGTATACTTTGATCGCTATTTAAAAGCCGATGTTTCAATTTGAAAATAACTGACAAAGATTTGGCCGACATTGCATATGATGGATTGCTTGATTCTATTAAAGAGAAATTAAATGGCCAGATATTTCTTGATGTTGATCATGTGTTGCATGAAGCTCTGGCTCAGGAAAGCCGAGTGGATGACAATAGCTTACAAGCTAGTTTAGATGAAAATGCAATATCATGTATAGCCGAACCAAGCGATGGTTCGGATTGTGTTAATGATTTGTGCAATGATGCTATAATAAGTATAGCTGAACCAAATGTTGGTTCGGATTGTCTTGCTAGCTTGGATAATGATGCAAAAACCATTATGGCCGAACCAAGCGACGGTTCGGATTGTGTTATTAGTTTAAACGATGATGGAATAGTCGAATCAAGTAGTGGTTCGGATTGTGTTGCTAGTTTAGACAATGACATCATTGAAGATATAGCCGAACTAGATGATGGTTCGGATTGCATCACAAGTGAAAGTGAAATAATATTATCACCTAAGACCGAATCACAAATCGGTCATGTGGATGTTGGAAAAGATAATGACAATGTCTTGCGGGATAGTGGTGAAATAGAATCCAAAGTAGCTATGCATACATGTCAAAGGCCGTATCCTGAACATGTAGATTCGGTCCCATACCCGCAAGGATTTGAGGTGCCCAACTTCACGAAATTCACAGGTGAGAATGCTATGACTAAAATGGAGCATATCGGCCGCTTTATTGATCAATGTGGTAAGGCCGGTAGCGATGATTTGCTTAAGTTGAAGTTGTTTCCCCTTTCTTTGTCAAATTTTGTATCTACATGGTATAGTTTGCTTGCTCCTAGTTCAATTTCTACATGGTCACAAATGGAGCATGAGTTTCATGATTATTTTAAAGATGCAAGATTGATGGAGAAAAGACCGGTTGATGATTCATCGGTCACTTGTGAGACTATTTCGGTTATATCTATGCCTAAGACCGGAATTGTTAGTAATCCTTTCTCTATTAGTTCTATTGATGTTGACGAAAAGAAAGGAAAAAGTGTTATTATTGGGGATCCTCGGCCCAAGAATAGGATTAAAAATGCGAAGGCCGAAGATCATAAAGTTGCAAAGGATGAGTCATCTAGTTTCCAAAGGACCAAAAATCCGAAGCTCACTTTTGAGATGCTTATGGCTAAGTACGAGAAAGGATTAGCCAATCAACGATTTGATAATCAAACTAGTGATTCAAAAAGACCAAGATCATCTCGTAGGAAGAGATTTGGTCAAACATCAAAGCAATCGGAGCCATCAACCACACCCACTCCATATAAACCTCCGGTTGTGATGCCATGGTATCCATATTTAATGTCACTATATGGTTATCCTTTTATGTATTACATGCCATGGATGCCTCAACCACCTACGCCGTTTCATCAAGGATGGAAGGAATCACCTAGGTCAGCATCAAGTCATTCATCTAACTCAAGACAAGACCGTTTCCCACAAAAGAATCGGTCCGGTGGATCAAAAGTGAAAAAGAAGTTTGTGAAGGTCGGATCTCACCTCCGAAAGGGAAGAGATACCCTTAGTGGAAGGAGGAGTGCTTAATGCAACCTCTTGAGGAAAGGGTTAGCAAAGACCCGGCTCTTAGTGAGCTCCTCAACGGAGAGTAGAATCCCCTCAAGGATTCGAACTTCGGGAACAACTTCGTGAGCTTCATCTTTGGTGACTTTACTTCCTCCCTCTCCACTAGCTTTGCTTGTTTGAGCCGCTATAGGTCTAGTTGCTGTTTATGCTATCATATTCTTGTTGTAGGAAACTAGATCTAGGATTTACTTTGTTGTTTGTGCTGACTCCGAAAATTTTCGGATATATCCGAAAATTTCGGAAATATCCGAAAATTACTGCTTCCGCTTTTAGTTGAATTTTAGAATTAGCCTATTCACCCCCCTCTAGGCCTAATTGACACTTTCAGCATGCAAGCATAGCTAGTTCTCCTTAATTCCGGTTATATTGTCGGTCGAAATTGGTCTATAACGACCGTCAACAATCACTATGCATCGAAATTTTAGATTTGATTATTTTCGGACTTGTCCTAAAGTGATTTCCGGACTTAATTTTTAGAATTTCAGAAAATAACTCTGCATCAAAAAAATTGAAATGACTCTGCATCAAAGTTTTTGATCTGGTCATTTTCAGACTTGTCCTAGAGTGATTTTTTTGGATTTCTCCGAAAGTGATTTTTGGATTTTTCCGAAAAAATGTGTTTTTGCTCTAGAAAGCAGTTCTAAAACTACTACAGCCATCTCAAAATATAGGATCTTTTAGTCACGCACTGGTGTTAAGAAAGTAAGTATAATTAAGTGGGAAAAGATTAGTAGTTGAGAAGAGGAGTTAGGTGAAGAATTCGAATAGTGGAAAATTGTGATTGATTACGAAGAGAATGTAGGTGAAAAAACTATTATATTCTAGGATAAAGTTTTAATGTTAAAATTTGCTATATTTGCCAAAAAGCATTGCACCTTATTTCTTTCAGAATGCTTTTGATATTTCCATTTGTATAACATCTCTAAACATATTAGTTATACTAGAAAAACGTCCCGCGCTTTGCCGCAGGATCGCATGAGATTAGTGAGGACACTAAAGCAATGGGTATGTATATATTTATTTCATGGCTAAATGATTTTTTAGGAAAAATGTGTTCAATCTAAATGACCATTTGAGGGCTTTTAAAGTAATCGACAAAATGTTTTTTTCTCTTTATATGATCTTTTTTAATAACTAACGCCTATCTTTTTGGCACTAAATATTCCTTTCTCTATATTTTTTAGGAGTTTTAAAGAACCCAACATTGACATATTATTTCCTTTTATTTGCATAGAATTGACATTATACATGTGAATCATCCAAATAATCAGCCTCACACATTCTTGTGTTCGTAATTTACATGTTTAATGTTTTTCGCCCGAGATGTGTTTCTACATCTTATCACCCAGTTTCAAACAAATAGTATGTGTTAAATTCAGACCTCTACTCTGCAAAATAAGTTTTTCAAGTTCTGTCTTGATACCTCGATCACCTTTTCCTTGTCAATACTAATGCGATTTCTTTACTTAATTTCCTTTCATAAGTTCACTATCTAAATATATAAGTAAACATGACCATCTGGAAAGCTTTTTCTAAGAAATAAATAGAAGTTGGTAGCCTTTGCCGGGGAAGAAAATTCAGGAAAATTTGAAATGTCAAAATCAGTACAAACATCACATTTATAAGAAACAACTTGCAATATTATATTTTGACACACAACGGACTTAATATGTCTTGCGGCCCATGTACAAACACTCAAATATTTTTGTTGAAATGTTATTATATTCCAAACAGGATATAAGTTTGTTATATGATAAATTGTTCAAATATATTTAGTTTTGGACTCGTTTGTTCCTCTCACCATCGAAAACATAATAGAATACACATATTACAAACTCTATACGTTATACATGCAATCATTTCAAATCTCAATGGTTATATGACCAACAATTTATTATATTATTTAAAAGGAAGAGAAGGGCTCTTTACAAAATGCAAACGCCGGCCAACATGCATTGTGGTATTTATATCTCACTGACAAATGGCCCAAACTACAAACCAACTGAATTTTGCTTTCAACATAACAGCTTGCCTCTTGTATCACTGATGATTGGTCCAACCTATGGTGGACCCCTTGTACAGGCTATGGAGCCATGCAAAAGCCAAAGAGTTTGCATCTATGAAGAGGGCCAAGCAAACGGTAAAGTAAAGCATGTACTACTACTAACCATGAACAGTGCAACAGTAGAAGTAGTTGCGTGGATAGCTATGGCAGCTTAGGCCGTACCTCTCTAGGAATATAGATATACTCCCTCCATCCCATAATATAATGGCCTGTTTTGTTGGAGGGAGTTTTTAGGAGGGATTGGGAGTTTAGAGGGATGAGGCTATTAAGTGTTTTGTTTGGTTAAGAGACATGGGAATTTTGGTGGGATGGGGATGGGGAATTGAGGAAGGAACTCCCTCCTTTTCAATACCTGGGTAGGGGCAGGTAATTGGGAGGGAATTCCTCCTTTACTTTCTCTAAACAAATCTCAGCCATCCGTTTTTATTAATGACCTAATCTCCAACTAAACTCTCTACCAATTTCCATCACCTCTACCAAACAAGGTATTGGGATTAAAAATCAAATTCCTATCTTAATCTCATGATCAATTTCCTCGTGTAAACTCCCAATCCCCTTCCCTCGAGTTGCCAAACAAGCCGTAAGGGATTCTAGGGTCTGTCTAGATTCGTTGTACTAGGATGTGTCACATCCACCCAAAATCTCTTATATTATGGGATGGAGGAGGGAGTAGGTAGATATGTGAATGAGCTCAAATTTATTATTTGTTATTTTTGAAAGCTTTTAAATTTGCATGGAATCAAACTGTGAAGCAAATAAGATAAAAACAATGCTTTAGCATTGAAGCAATCGTCAAATGTAGTATAGATAAAATATGTACCTGGAATTAAAAACATACCCCACACAGTGTCAGGTGTATTGTAAAACTTACAAAATTTTTAGAACTTATTCTCAATGAGTAAAAATTCTCCAAGCCTGTGCTTGTCCAGATTAAAATACAAAACCTTCTTTATTTATTTCCTCTCACCACGACCTTGGCCCAAATATATTTCCTGAAACCAAACTCTACTAGTCAGTGATTGTCTTCGATCTCTTGCCTGGATACCATGCATAGAATGAACTCTCATCTTTCCCTTTTTGTCTGTTAAGTGATTATTATTATTATTATTATTATTATTATTATTATTATTATTATTATTATTATTATCAACTTTCCTTTATTTGAGATTTAAAACAACAAAACTAGGACTTCTGAAGAAAGAAATAGAAGATAAAAAGTTGAACTTCCTAATTGTGATATTCTTAGTAAAGAAAGTGAAACCTGTTGAAACACATTTTTTTTATATAATCTCAGTATCAAACTGAATAATGTATTAGAATTTCACATGCAAAAATCAAAACTGAAATCAACAGAAAAATTAATTGTTTCATGGTTTTAAGTATTTATTTAAGGACTGGACTGAAACCCAACGAAATGGAAGCTTTGCAGAATTGGAGCATGAAAATATAAAAGGAAAAGAAATGCTGGTATAACTTGATCATCAAGGAATGAGTGATGAACCTTATCGAAGCAAACAACTTAATTAGTTAATTCCAGAACTTCATGATGAAAAAAGTGAAACTGTTATTTTCCATCCATGATTAAAATTTGTATGATGTTGGGTTATATCTTTTCTGATTTCACTCACACATCACGCATTGACAATATCGTTGTATTCTTCACTGATAATTTACCATATAAAATCTTTGTACATGTACAGATAGAGTAAATTATCTTTTTTTGCATGATAATTATGGTGATTAATTGTGTACAAAATAATATATTTCAACTCATTCTGGTGTTAAATTATACATAAATTAATATATTTATAATTACTTTTAACTATAGGCAAGGTTGTAAATTTTTGGAGCATGGGGCATGTGACCTGTGAGGGCATGTGCCTACTCTTTTCGTGTTTTAGTTTTATTCACTATGCTCCTGCTGTTTTTTCTTTAAAGTTCTTTCTAATCCATTTATAATTTGTCACACATACTGGATAAATTGCTTGCGCATCTAATTCTTTTATCTTCTGTTTTTTTAGATAGCATAGACCAGAGTACCATGGCACTTCTAGCACGGTGTGACTGAGTAGTTCCAGATCTTGATGGTACAACTTGGCTTCTTTTTGCTTGGGACAAAGATCATGCCACCGTAGCTGCATTCACACTGCGTTGCCCCCTTCATCACCTACTAGCAAGTGGCTCTTCTTCAAGACTTCATGGTGATGGCGATGTTCGTCCCTAGCATATTCGCCTGCCTTGTTGCGCTATCGGCTCAAAGCTAGCCACCAGAGAGTTGTCAGCGATCGCTCCATGAGTGAGGAGGAGATTACTGGCCCTAATGTTCATCGCCACCGTCATTTTGTTTGTGTCGGTGGTACTCGTAGGGTTCTTCTACTACTATCTTATTGAGTTGAGGGTGTTTGTCTTTGATTGTCTATTTATGGCGACCAGGCTTACAGTGTACATCGCGTATGCGTTATTTAGAGCTTGATGTGTCTTGGTCTACTAGGACATGTTCAGTACTGTACTCTTTTCAGACTAGAGGTTCTACATTTGGAGAGATGCAGAAAATGCTAGCAGCCATGTTTGGAGAGATCCATGGACTAAATTCTAGTAGCATTAGTTCATGACTACCTGAGAAAGAAACTAACTCCAATATTGATAGGGGAATGCGAACCAAATAAGCATGGCAAGGAAATGAGCGACATGCTCATGTGATGATCACGTTCCATTGAACTAGTTGAATTGTGGTCGGCAGTAGTTGTTTGGAAAAGACACAAGATCAACATCTGGCGGGTATGGTTTGATGTACCCTGAACGCATGGAATAATGTGTTTTCGTATACTAGGTCATAACTCCTTCATTAACCATCCGTTGGATTGCTTCAAGGCTGAGGCCGGTTGCCATGGTTTGGTGGCTATTTTGACTAGCAGAAGTTTGATATCCATTTCCCTAGCCAGTGCCATTTGCCAATTTGGTGCGAAGACTAGCTAGCTCATCTTCTTTTTGCTGTAATGCAGCTGTGCACTGAGCCAACCATTCCGGGTGACAGAGTTTAAGGTCAACACGCCTAATAGGAAGCAAACCCTGACGAATAGATAATCAAAACAATATGACTAAGCCAAGCTTGAGATGGTGTGCTCGATTGATTTGCAAGGGACCATCTCAAACCAATGGATAATCAAACCATCCTTGCAAATCTTTGCATAAAACCAATGGATGTTGGCATCTTTGCATAAAAATTTAAAGGTTTCTTCAAGACCGAAACGCTTGGGGGTTCTAAACATTGTGTTCATCATCATGGGTTTCCGAGAACCATGACTGTAAAAAGGACCAAGGGGCTTTTCGCTTTACCACCAAAGATACCAATCAAATAAACTCCCTCCAACTTATAACATGATGAATAGGCACCACTTCATATAAGAAGGGCCAATAGGGTTTGTGCTAGTATAATGAACATATAACAGGTTGTGCTAAAGCATATCGACACCCCATAGCTATCTAAGATGCCATCACCAATGCCCTAGGCCAAATACGTGGCCCTCCCCTGATGATGACAAAACTACAAAGCCATAGTGCTAGAAAAGTCGTTTTGTAGATAAGTGAAGATTCAATATCATTAGGAAGAGGTGGACCTCCCAGACGGTTATGAAAGTAGTCGCACCACTCTTGGAGCAACACCTCACCCCCTACTTGTAACTCCTCCCATAACTTCAGAAGCCATGATAAACACTTCGGTTTTGGGTACAACAGTAAAGGTGGATCCAGTTCATGATGTGTAGGAATAAATTCCTCATAAATTTTTTTGTCTAATGGCAAACCCGCAATCCGATGCATATCTAAGAGTGTTGCAGTACGCTCACCACTCTCGAACAAGAAAGTGTTCGCGCCTGGGTTCCATCTCTCCAAAAAGGATTTCAGCAAAGAAATGGAGTAGCATCCTAAAGAGTTGAAAATAGCTCCATAGATACAATCAGTACCTTCCCCATCGATCCCCTTTTAGATTTAAAGAGTGTTTGGCTAGAATTGCAGCACCCACTTTGCATACCCCGAAGGAATTAGGACATATTCGATATCATAGTTTTCCCAGCCAAGGCCTTCTGATATCATCCGATTGCCTAGAGGAAATTCTCTCTTAGATTGGGATGTGGGTGCTAGAGGGTAGAAACAGCGGTCTGAAATTGTTGACACCTATTTTCATCCACAAGCGCTATTATCCTTCTCACCTTTTCTTAACTCATATTCTATGACTATGGGATTGGCCTCCTCAATATAAGAGAGAATAATGGCCATTTTTACCCCTAGGGTAAAATTGAGAGTTTACACAATGTCATGTTGCATCAAATAAAGTTGGATGATAAAAATGAAAGCTATTTCTATTTTCCATCAATGAGAAAAAAATAGTGGATCATACCAATGGAATCAGTGCATGATCCGGTGGGATAAAATGGATATTTTGGGCATGTTCACTTGGATGCCTAAATCAATCTTACCAAATTTTGGCGCATTTTGACATTACCAAATTTTGATAGTGTTTGCTTTGTTTGTTTTTACGGACAATTGCTTATTTGACCCTCTTTCGAAGCCTAATTATCAATATGACCCTACTTTTTTTAGTTTGCTTATTTGACCCTACTTTTTAAAAACGAACACTCCGTTTGACCCTGTTTCTTTAGCACCGTTAAGATTTCATTTAAAAAAAATAAAAGAAATAAATTTATTTTCCATAATTACCAAAATGCCCTCCAAGCCTATTCACATCTAACCCTATCATGTGTGCTTGGGCGGCGACACACGGAGGGGTAGCGGCGGCGGGCCTCCGAGGGTGGGAATCCGCGCCGGCGCCGGCTCGCGGAGGGAGGACGGCGACGCTGGCTG
>CM020184.1:550918-568972 GCA_009805545.1 Oryza longistaminata
TCCGGCGGGGCGGCGTCGTGATGAGCCTGCTGCGGAACTCGCCGGAGTTCGTGCTGTCCTTCTTCGCCGCGTCGCGCGTCGGCGCCGCGGTGACCACGGCGAACCCGATGTCCACCCCGCACGAGATCGAGAGCCAGCTCGCCGCCGCCGGCGCCACCGTCGTCATCACCGAGTCCATGGCCGCCGACAAGCTCCCCTCCCACTCCCACGGCGCCCTCACCGTCGTCCTCATCGACGAGCGCCGCGACGGCTGCCTCCACTTCTGGGACGACCTCATGTCGGAGGACGAAGCGTCGCCGCTCGCCGGCGACGAGGACGACGAGGACGAGGACGAGAAGGTGTTCGACCCGGACGACGTGGTGGCGCTGCCGTACTCGTCGGGGACGACGGGGCTACCCAAGGGGGTGATGCTGACGCACCGGAGCCTGAGCACGAGCGTGGCGCAGCAGGTCGACGGCGAGAACCCAAACATCGGGCTCCACGCCGGCGACGTGATCCTGTGCGCGCTGCCCATGTTCCACATCTACTCGCTCAACACCATCATGATGTGCGGCCTCCGCGTCGGCGCCGCCATCGTCGTCATGCGCCGCTTCGACCTCGCCGCCATGATGGACCTCGTCGAGCGCCACCGCGTCACCATCGCGCCGCTCGTGCCGCCCATCGTCGTGGCCGTCGCGAAGAGCGAGGCGGCGGCGGCGCGCGACCTCTCGTCGGTGCGGATGGTGCTCTCCGGCGCGGCGCCCATGGGCAAGGACATCGAGGACGCGTTCATGGCCAAGCTCCCCGGCGCCGTGCTCGGACAGGTACAAGAAAATATTTTTTTTCCGTTGAATTGCTTGTCAATTTTTGTGCGCCGTTGGATCATCGGGTGGGCGGCTCGGATTACATGTTGACTTTGTCGTCTGACGGTCAACGCGTAATCTGAGCCCTCCATTTGTTTGTGTATAGATCCAATGGCGGGAAATCTTAACGTGTGAAGGACTCAAGAAGCCCTTCTTTTCACGTTTTTATTTAGTTTTTGATACTACAATATACACAATAGGTGTTGTTTTTTTAAAAAAAACAAAACAGGCATTAAATTATTGTTATTGTTATTATAAACTTATAAAAAGGACATGAAAACAATTAATGAAACTAAGGACAAAATTCATTTCACTGACATGTTTAGAAAGTATAGTTGCCACTATATGGAACTTTTTAATGTGTGTGTGTGTAGAGTGGAGCTCCACTCCCACACACAAACATGATGGCATGACTATTTAATAAGCTAAGGTGGCTCAAGTCAACTTCTGAGGCCAATAAAATCTTTCTAGCTAAGTTTTTTCTTTAAAAAAAAACTGATATTAGCTTGCCATTTGCTCAAAAGAAAAAAAGTATTCTTATTCCCCAATGCAATAACATGGTAGTATTACTTTAAATCCCACATACATAGCACTAAATTCACCTTTGGTTTGTACTATATGACATATATATCAAATTAGTCCCTACAAAAATGTTATATTCTAAGCATGTCCAGCTAATTATGCAAATGTGGTGATGATCTTTGTTGCCCACTATGTGGCATGCAGGGGTATGGAATGACTGAGGCAGGGCCAGTGCTGTCAATGTGCCTGGCATTCGCCAAGGAGCCCTTCAAGGTGAAGTCTGGTGCGTGCGGGACGGTGGTGCGCAACGCCGAGCTGAAGATCATCGACCCCGACACCGGGAAGTCGCTCGGTCGGAACCTGCCCGGCGAGATCTGCATAAGGGGGCAACAGATCATGAAAGGTACAGAAGATCCCTGAACCTCTTGGCATGTTCAACTGTTGACTTCTCAGTTATGTTTTGCCCCTGCAATAGAGAATGTACTACACTACCACTGGCCCAGATCTCTAGATCAAATCTGACTTGGAAAACATATGATAATCACCAGTGGATAACCAACTACACAAAAAGTTATACAAGCCATTGATCTGGATTTCTTTTTTACTATTATTAACCTTGAATTATGACAAGTAGTTATCTGGAGATGATGTGCAATAAAACAAGGTCAAAAATATGGATGGCCCTCTCTTTCTAATGGAAGTAAAAGAAAGTGTTACTTTGGAGAAATGATAATACATATTGCAGTGTTGCTTTTTTATAGGGTCATTGTGCAAGAAGTCCACAAGTAGGTAGAATATTCGAATCCTAATTGAGTGGATGCTCCAGCTAGCGAATTATGTTGATGCAACTTTGATGTCAAGATCTCAACTAGCGTGCACTGGCATGTCACATATCCGATGCCGTTGGTTCAAATCATTCCTAGCAATTCCATCGCGCTATTAATGTTCGCCTCCCATCTTTCGCCCTATATCTTTATAAGCCATAGCCGAAATTAAAATTTTGAAAATTAATTTTGGAGTTAATTTTGTTTTTTTATGTAGTTTCTTTTCTAGTATTGGTTTTTCAATTGCTAATGGCATAAATATAAAAGTTTCACTCATAAATTAAAACAGGTTATCAGCTCTAGGCCAAACGGTAGCGCTGTTGCCAAACGATAACAATGGAATTATGCGAGTTCTTAAGGCCGTATTCACAATTATAGGTCTAACAGAGTAAGGATGTTGCTGTTCGTCAGTGTATTAGAGCGAAAGGTCTGAAAGGCTGAAACAATCAAACAATTGTTGTTTAATTTCCACACTACTAATATATGGCGTCCAAGACCTGGGCAAAGTTTAGAAAATGACAGATGTCAAATTTGTCACTTTCAGTTGCATCACTGCAAATGTACTATTAAATATATATCAGTAGCTAATAGTAAATTTTCAAGTTGCAGTTTAGATGCAAATATTCCCAGCCCAAGTGACTCGCATTCAAAAAAGAAACAGTGATAGTGACAACGAAAGGTCCTTGGAATAATATCAGAACTGAAATTTTACAGCCTCATCGTCTCGCTTATATTCATAAGCGACATGGCTCATTAGTGATTTAAAACTAGTTTGTGGGTAAAACTTTTATATACGTGTTCTTAGCTATTAAAAACAAATGCTAAAGAATAAATTACGATGAAAAAACCATAAAATTAAATTTTAAATTTTAAATATTCGCTTATGCTTATGAGTGATCACCTGTATCTAACCACCTATTCGTAGTACTAATTTCCATGAAAATTAACATGCTAAAAAACTGTTATTTTTCAGGTTACCTGAACAACCCAGAGGCCACGAAGAACACCATTGATGCAGAAGGGTGGCTGCACACCGGCGACATCGGGTACGTCGACGACGACGACGAGATCTTCATCGTGGATAGGCTCAAGGAGATCATCAAATACAGGGGCTTCCAGGTAGCCCCTGCAGAGCTGGAGGCCCTTCTCATCACCCATCCAAGCATTGCTGATGCTGCTGTTGTTGGGTATGTCATTAACTTAGCTCCTGTTCTGAAAATGTAGTAAGGTTTAATTTGCTTGATAGATAATGTTGCAGAGTTTTGACATGGATTTGAATGAATCAGTTCTTGAAATGGCATTTTCATGATATGATTGGCCACTTGCAGGAAACAAATTGAGCCTGAAATCGGAGAAATACCGGTCGCTTTCGTGGCGAAAACCGAAGGGAGTGAGCTGACTGAAGATGATGTCAAACAATTCGTAGCAAAGGAGGTAAATTCCTTTACCATGGTTATTCATAGGACAAAAAGAAAACACTTTACCATGGCTGAGTATTGTTTTTTTTTTTTTACTTTTCCTTCATTAAATTATTCATTTATATGTGGTTTTAGGTGATCTACTACAAGAAGATCCGGGAGGTCTTCTTCGTTGACAAAATCCCCAAGGCACCATCAGGGAAGATCCTGAGAAAGGAACTGAGGAAGCAGCTGCAACATATTCAACAAGAAGCTTAATTTTTACAACCGGACTCAGACATGAAAATAATTTAGCATGAACAAGCAAATTCCATGATTCTAATGTTGCAACTTACACATAATGCTCTGAATAGTTTGTGTCTTCCATTTATATGTGAGGGGGAAAAAACCCAGGTACAAATGGATTCTGTGCAATACAAAGGGTGGTGTTACCGTGTTAGGTCGGCTTGGTTTGCTCATTTGCAGAGAGACAGGACACTGGGGAAGCCATGTACAAAAATGTTCAGACCTGTTTATTGTTCTTGCTGGTGTCTTTGTAATATTTTGTTTAAACATTTATATCATTCATTATTATTGTTACTACTACTGTTAGAGAAGGGGCGAGAATTCTATCTATATAGAAAGTCTTTTTTTTTTATCTGGTCCTAATTTATATCACAAAATTCATACCTTCTCCAGGGAATGACACACTCTGTAGTTTATTTCTTTTAGTTATTTTTGTTCCATTTCGACTGCATCCTGAAGAAATAAAAATTTTATGATGTATGGCACAAAGAATAACTTATTTAATAGATTTACATAATATAAAAACTCCAATAATACAACAAGGCGCCCATGGCCTAATGGATAAGGCGTCTGACTTCTAATCAGGCGATTGTGGGTTCGAGTCCCACTGGGCGTGTTTAAATTTTAAGTTTTTTTAGTACCTTTTTAGTAACTAAAATTCTTGCCTCGAAATATATGACAGTTTTTTTAGTACCTCGAAATCTTTATTACCTTTTTAGTAACTCAAATTCTTACCTCGAAATCTTTGAATGACAGGTTTGTTTTTAACATTCTTTTTTTAGTAACTCAAATTCTTTTTACCGAATGACACAGGTTTATTTTTAGTGTTGTAAGTATCTCTGCATCTTAAATCATATTTCATCCATAACATACACAATACGTGTAAAAAAAAAACTAACGTACCGTGGCCGCAACTGCAAACAAAGCAACACCGGATGATTGGATCAAACACAGCGTCCTTGTTTGATTGTTTCCCCGCTAAAACCATCATTGTCCTTGCAGAAGAGCAGTTCTCATTTTGTTTTTGTTTTGGACAAACCAAATTGCTTTAATGCTAAAACACTAAATTACATCAAAATCATCGGTGCTGGATCCTTCTGCCAAATTAAGCCTTAGGAACCACCAGGCTCAATCAAAACGATGACAGCATATTGGCGTGTATCGAAAACTTCACAAAAAGACCCAGTTTTATAGATGGCCACAAACTCGTGTGAACATAACCAGATAGCATGTCTCACACCCCACCTTTTATATGGTTCCAATTATGTCAATAGTAATGACATATTTTAAAACCGTGACAGTTATAATATCAAGGATACAATTAACCCTTTTATTTTACGGGTACTGTCTGACACCTCATTATTCTGCTCATTAAATGTTACTGGCAAACTCAATTCAACGCGAAAATTATAATGGCATGGACACAAACCCTTCTATTTTATGGGACTGTCTGATACCTCATTATTCTGCTCACTATTGTTAGTGGCGAACTCAATTCAACTTTTGAAGTCTACGATGCACTTTGGTGAGCTGGCGAGTGCAGCTATCTTGAGTTGTGCATGGACCACACATAAGGTATATCACATTACCCAGGGGCCGAGCGTAGATGTTATCCTCCTCACGAAGTTGTCGGATTAAGGAGCTCGCATAAAGTGATGCGTACCTGCAGGAATAACAGAACCAAACATGTTAAGTGGAATACAACGATAGTACCAAGAACTGGAGCGAGAAAGGGTAAAGGTATTACATAACAGCGTAGATTATATTGAAAAGATAATATGTACAGGGCAAATGAGAGATTTGTGTACCCTCGCCTGAGGGTCAACCAGCTAAATTACGAATCTAGACAGTTATGAGAGGAGCAAAGGTATTTGAATATTTTATTTGCTAAGCAAATCTGCAAATATAGAGGTACTTCCTTATAAAAAAAAATTCCAGTTTTGCATTGGATGCTGGATATTTTCACTGCTTCCAAATACGTCAATTACGTTTTTCATGGTTTAAATGAACAGTCACATGCCCCATATAAAGGTGGCATCAACTCCTAACTATTTGGCAACTAGATCTTAAAACTATGATATTACTAGTTTTTTGGACAAGCATAGAATATCAACAGGAAACTAAACTATCTAGAAGCTAAGCACGACACAGAATGCTAAACTGTTGGATGCTCTTAACTGGGTAGTTATATAAAAAAAATGTAGAATAATATCAGCGAAGGACACCAGCTATAAATGACTGAAGATTGTCATACCCAGCATCTGATCCCTCAGCCTTTAGCTCGATTGCACACAGAGTTCCTAAAGACACCACTCTTTTCACATTTGGCAGCGACGATAAATGGTTCACTAGTGCACCATCCCATAGCTGCAAATACCAGTGAACTTTTAAGTGTCAATATACTTAAATAAATTGACTGTATATAGCATTAGCAAAAAAGAGGTGTTCCTGAAAATTGTATTACTCCCTCTGTCAAACTTGGCAGAGTCTTCAAAACTAATCTTTGAATTTAAATTTCTCATATACTACAATGTTTGTAACAACATCATCATAACCATGTGAAAGTAAATTTAAATGTCAACTAATGATATTATTTTTATCAACTAAACCTTAATTTATAAACTGAACATATTATATAGTAATATACTAATATATGATAACACACTTATATTAAGACCAAAATGAGGACACTCTTAGCAAAGGGCCAACAGCCAACCATTTCTTGGTCAAATGGATAAATCAGAACAACTGAATCTAATATACAAAAAGTAATTGAGTGAACAAATTTTCATTACCTCCTTCAGCTTCATACGATCAAGATCAATATTTGAATTGGTGGAGGGATCTTTATACCATTGGATAGCTTTTACTGCTGCGGTACAGCCCATGGGATGCGCGGTATAGGAATGGCCATGCAAGAGTGCTGTTAGCTGGGTCAGATAAAAGATAAGTCAGTGTTATCCTAAAAGAGCAGACTCCTTGTGATACTTTCTCATATAACATCAAAAAATGGTTAATGAACTGTTTGTGCATGCCAAAAATACAATTCACGATAATTAGATGAATACCTTAGAGTCACTTCTGAAGGCTTCAAAAATAGGCTCCGTAGCTAAAGTTGCAGCCAATGGTACAATGCCCCCAGTCATCAATTTAGCATAACAAGAGATATCAGGAAAACAGCCAAGCAACTCTGAAGCAGACTAGAAGAGAGGAAAGTAGTCAATATTTTGAGTAACTTTTAAGGTATAATCATCCAAATGAACATATTTTATATATTACCTCCACACCGAGACGCCAAAATCCTGTAAATACCTCATCAAATATGACAGGAATTTTTCGATTTTTACACTCTTTGACAAGTAATCTCTGGAAAAGGGGATCTATCAAATGCATTCCCCCTGCACCTTGTATTACTGCATGAATAAGAGTTAATGATGTTAAAATCCTATATTAGAGTTTACACAAATTACAGAGGCAATCAAATTAGACTATTGAAGTGCATCCCACCCTAAGATACAAATACTTAGTCCAATTTAAAATTGTGAATGTGAATGTAATTGCACAAGCAAAGTTATCTGTGCGCACACATTTGCCAGAAAATATCAGCAACAGATTTTGTATAGTCCAAACATAACAAGTACTAAAGTACCAGAAAAGTCAATATAGAGATATTAAATTCGGCATGAGTGATATCATATACTCCCTCCCTCCCATAATATAAGGGATTTTGAGTTTTTGCTTGCAACATTTGACCACTCGTCTTATTTAAAAAATTTTGAAATTATTATTTATTTTATTTGTGACTTACTTTATTATCCACGGTACTTTAAGTATAGCTTTTCGTTTTTTATATTTGCAAAAAAAAAAATTGAATAAGACGAGTGGTCAAACGTTGCAAGCAAAAACTCAAAATCCCTTATATTATGGGACGGAGGGAGTATTGAATAAGGGGTACTCAAAACAGGGAAGATTTAGTAACCTGGTTCTATAATTAATGCTGCAATATGCTCTGAATTATTTGACATAGCATATTGTGATAGTTGTTGTGATATGTATGAAACATATACATTAGCAGCAGACGATGTGTCCCTGGTCTTGCAAAAAACTTCAGTTAGTGAGGAAAAACCTGCAGTCCCAACAAAAGAATAATCAGATAAGAACCTATATAAAATATAACTTGACATGTAAAACTTGTGTTACTGACATGTATCACACAGTTGATCATGACATATCGATGGGGGAAGAGAAAGGTTGGCGGTTTTGTTTTTAATGTACACTGTAGGAGGATCTAGAAAAAGTCCTCGCCCTGAGTACCTACAGAACAAAACTCAAGTGAATGATCTCAGCTTTATTGATTTCAGAAGCGAAAATTCAATGATAATGCCGACATGTACAGGAAAAATATGCACTGTGCTTTAATGACAAGATAAGAAATCTCACTAGGCCATATAAACAAATAAACAAAGTTGCTATAGCAAATCACTTAAGAAGGCTACAGATACTTCAATGCACATGAAATTCATGGTTACCATGGTTGCTGAAGAAAAGACGTGTAAGCTGATGGAGCTTGTGCTTCCATAGCACCCAAAGTATCCCCATGGTAGGAACCATTCAAAGCAAGGACCTAGAGAGGATTCAATTAAAAATACATATATCAAAAGAAGAAACATGGAGCAATAATTCCACATTGCATTATTTCTTCATCCATATTAGTATTAACTACAAAATGATGAGATGAACTGTAAATACAGGTTTTCCCTTGAAAATGCAAGGTGTTATTTAGTTCACTGAGAACACGTGAATAGCATGGCGGTAAACCACCTAGTTATGGGGCTACTAACCAGGGTTCGATCCCTGGGTCCCACCAAAAAAAGTCCTCGCTGAGATAGCTGCTTTCAGAGTCATACACGAAAAGCACCTTGGTAGTCAGTGTTCGGGGCTTTCTCGATCTAAGTTCAAAGCCTTGTGGGGCACCTCTCCCCAAGAGTCAGTTTAATATAGGCAGTTCACCGTGATCAAATGAGCATGGTGATGGATAAGAAAAAAAAAAAAACAGAACAGCACACAGAAATTAGCTTCCTTGTTGAGCTGGAGGTGTAACTACTTCATGATACTTTGGGTTTTACTTCATATTTCATTCTTTTGGATTTCTGGTTCTACTAACCTGATTTTCCCGATACAAAATATCTGCCAGTGTGGATGGGTAGATGACCACAACATTCACTACGTTTTATGAGAGCTATGTATAAGCCATGCCAATGACCACAGCATAGATGAAAAGTATACTAGAGAAGGCAAGTGATGAGGTATTGTGAAATCAGGAGATGTAAAGGAGCAGCTCTGATACAACAGTTTCTAATGCCTTGCAATGCAAGAACTCGACAGGAGGATAAGCAGGAAGAAGAGGTCACTAAATCGGAGTTAAAGCATCTAGACTAGAGGGGTGAAAACTGCTGGCCCTACAGCTGTCCAGGAAGGTAGCCATGTTGCTGGAAAACTCCAGTTTCTGGTGGGCCTAGACGTTGGCCCTGACAGCTGTAATGGTGAAACCATCAACTACTGCAGTATGCATTAACCATGTCCATCCATGATCTTCCATGGACACTTAAATAGACTGTATCAGATCAATACAGAGGAATGGAACGACTACAGATTGTCGAGATCAGCAAGGATGGCATAAGAGTTGGAGGGGAACAGGGCAGAGGGAGTGAACTGAGCATGGAGGAAGAAGATAGAATGCATGTAGGGGTCCAACAGGTATGGGTAAATAAGGAAAATTGATGCCTGTATTATTCTACAGTGGTGATTTGCCAAGTGGAAACTTGGGCACTGTTACAAAAAGGGTTCATTCCTAAACAATTTACTCGATATTAAATGCATTTCCTAACTCAATCTAAAGGTTAATTTAGCATGCATTACACACTTAAGACAAGACTGATGCTGCGCTCCAGTTAATGCACGCATTCATCATGCCAAATAATAAAGAAAATAATCAAATTCCACATCATTGATCATTGCATAGAAAATATAATGAATTAAACATCAAATCCACACAAACATTTGAAAAAATCTACTTTGTTCATTTGTCACTGAAAAATATACAAAATAACTGGTGGTTTAGAAAATGTATTGCCAAATTCGAGTAGCTGGATGATTATTGAAGTTACTAAGCAGATATTGCCCAGCATTAAACTAAAAGCATGAGAAACAACAGTGCATCAAGCCATCAATGCATATACAGATCATGTCAATTCAACATCTATGGATTTTAGGGAAAATTTATTTTTTTTCTTGCAGTGAACTTTAATATAGTTGAAAAAACAAAGTAGATTGACAAGGATATTCGACATAACCAGAACAGACCTTAAAATGAACACTTCCTTCACTTCTGATATCTTTTTCGCTGTCCACTATAATCCCATGGTCACATGCATATTTACGAAATGCCATCTTCAAAGCAATTTCAATTGCAGTAGATCCATTGTCTGAAAAATAAACTCGAGAAGCCCAATCTGACCAACAAGAGAACGGAAGATGTGTCTAATGAATGAAAGTGTTTCTCAACAACATGACTTGTATAGTAACATAAAAGTAACATTAAACAACAGCTGTACTTAGAACTTGTCAGTGATAATAATTATGCAAAATCATAGTGAAGTTACAGCACATACCTTTACCAACACCGCCAAGCAAAAGTTCTGCACAACGAAGAGCAGGCTCATGAACATTCTCTGGAAACATCACATGACCATACCTTGCAGCAGCATAACCCATATCTCTTGCAAGTTCAATCTAATGAGCAAAGAGAAGTTTAGGCTACAAAAATTGCCTGTCAAAAGTTGAACATACAGAGTTTTAGAAATAAAACACTACTAACTATAGTTCCCTTAGCAAATGAGAAGACAAGAAATTTCACAGATGATGGAAGATGTGTAGACAATAACCTGCAAGTTAGAATCAGGTCCTTGTGTCCACCAACTAGCACATGCATCAAACTGGGGAACAATCTTTTTGTCTTTAACCTGCACCAAAAGAATGAGCAACAATGTAACTAAGATTCTATTAGATTTTCATCATTATTTTCCTTTTTATAAAATAGTCCTAGATGCTTGGCAAACCTTGTATGCTGAGAAATTCTCACCAAAACGCGAATCAATAACTGTAACAGAATCTACAGGTACAAGATCATGCTGAGTGAAAGGCCACCACAACAAATCCTTTGATTTTCTCTGCATACTGTTTAGCCTTTGAATTCTTCTTGAATGAAAAGATTGCAGACTATCTTTAAGTGAACTAAAAGCTGAGGATGACTCAGAAAACCAATCAGTTAGGTCATCTTTGGGATCCTCTGGAATTGGTGGCAGGACATGCACAGGTACCCTAAATAACAGAAATAGCACACATCAGTCATACATTGAAATACAACAACATTACAAGCAAGTTGCAGTAGGTTTATAATATATCCAGATGAAAGACTGAAATAATTATTAACAGGATAATATAATTCAAATAAAAGAGATGCTTCTATGCTCCTGCACACTTCCAGAGTGATTTGACCATGAACAGAAAGGCATTAATCACCTCTTTCTCAAGTATGAAAGCAGGAATCTGTCATTTGACAAGCCACGATCTTCCAAAATAACTGAGCCCACATCATATCCTCTGAGCAACAGAGTTTCGTAGGCAGATAAAGTAGATGAAATACCACCTAGACGACCATCTCCAACAAGAACTGCAGGTAACCTAGAGGACCTGTTAAGAGTTGAATGTGATCAATTACACCAGAAAGTGAAGCAAACCAGCATGTAGAGATGCCAATTACAAGGTTCTCCATAAATCGTTCTAAGAAATTCAAGGTATCTACAGTACTTTTATGCATGGTGACATTGCCAGTTCACCACAGGGATAACTTCTGAACGAATAAAACATTTATTAAAAAAGTGACAAGTGGATATGCCACTGTGTACAGCAGTGTAAATTGAATGTAGAAATTGATGTAGGGCATGAATATTTACTCAGCTCATGCATATCAACTACTCAAATGAAAATCCTAACATGTACAAAACATAAAACCTCACAAAATCTTAAAACAACAGAGTGGTCACCACAATTTAGCAATAGCTATTATATGTTCATTCACAATTTGCACACTACTCTCCCACAGAACATGACTAAAATTGCGATTTCCATGTAAGAGGATGATAAAATTTGCTCGCGTTGAGCTTTCCTAAGTAGAGGAATTATACAGCACAAGCATCGCATCAATTAGCTCGACCAAGCAAATGTCACTGAATGAACAATAAATAATGCACGAAGCACAACATGCTAAAAGTAACCAAATGCCATTTACTTTCTACTTGAATCTATACACATTCAAGTAGTCGAATCCGCTAGGACTATAGCCACAAAATGAAGAATGCCATAAATTTCAAGGTGAACAGCACGCACCGGTAGAGATCGCACTGCAGCGTACCGGAGGGGCCAGGGCTGGCGACGCCGCCGGCCGTCTCGAGCACCTTCCACACCTCCCCACCCCCGTCCTCCGCCAGCCACCGGTCCACGAGCCACCTGACCTCCTCATCCTCCACCAGCATCCCCTCCCTCTCCGCCGCCAGGTGCGGCGACACGGGCTCCCGCCACGCGTACACCGTCCTGCACACGAGCGCCTTCTCCTCCACCCCCTCCTCACCGCCGTAGTTCACCACCGCGTCCTGGCGCTCGGGGAGGGGATCCACGGCGGGGGAAGGGAAGAGGGTGTGGTTGGACGCGACGAGGCGGGTGGCGCCGCCGGCGAGCGGGAGGCGGCGGAGGAGCGCGGGGGCCCGGTCGAAGACGAAGCGCGCGTCGGAGTCATCGGGGAAGCCGGTCTGGAGCGGCTTGAGGTAGGCGACGGTGGAGGGGGAAGGGGAAGGGGAGGCGAGAAGGGAGGCGACGAGGCCCGCGGAGACGAGCGTCTTGCCGACGCCCGTGTTGGCGCCGAAGACGGCGAAGGCCGGCGAGGTGAGGGGCACGGCGGCGGAGCGAGGTGGAGTGGAGTGGCGGCGAGCGTGGCGGAGGAGGCGGAGCATGGCGGCGGGGGTTGGGTTTTTGGACGGGGTTAGTTGCCGGGTAATCGGTTTCTGGACGGGGTTTTGGCAGTCCGACTGGTGTTGGGTCCGTGGCTCCGTGCCAGCACGACCTGATCTTTGAGTCGTGCCTGGCGTCTGCCTCGACACGATGGGCTGGCCTGGTCCGGCCCGGTTCTCGACACGATATGCTGATCTGATCCGGCCCGGTCCAATGATCAGGGAGTTAAATGGATAAGAGAGTTAAAATAAACTTATTTCAGCCATAAAGACACTACCCAAGGAGAGAAATGCAAAATATTCCCACCGTACAATATAGGAATAAGTCCACCTTGACTCCTTTAAAAGTGACCGAAACTAATCCGTGACCTTCAATCGCAAACCGGATAAAACGACTCCCCAAACTACTGAAACCAGTGTATTTTTCTCCCTTGGCAGTTTTGGAGGGCGGTTTTGCTGATGTGGCGCTGACGTGGCGATGTTTACCTAGTCTTCGTCCCACGTGGTGCTTACGTAGCATTAGAATTAAAAAAATCATAGGACCCACTTGGATTCACACATAAAAAATATTGTGGACCCCACTGACCTGTTGGGCCCACATGTCATTCACACTCTCCCCTCTTTTTATCTCTCCTTTCTTTCGCCTTATCTCGCGTAGCGCAATCTGCGGACAGGGCGGGCGACGGCAAGTGGGAGCCGGAGCGGCGGCTGCGACGGCGGCGGCGGGCGATGGCCGACGCGGCAGCAGCGGGGCGGGCACCGGCTTCCCTATCGCCATAGACTCGACCTCGCTGTATCCGCATGCCTGATGGTGGCGGTCCCCGAGGATGCAGTCCACGAACCCAGCCCAGCAGCCCGGCCAACCCCACACATGCTCCACGGGGTCAGCCCGGCAAGGTGTATGGAGCGGAGCCGGTGGAGTCGAGCAGCAGTAAAACAAACACACCAATGTAGCAGCACATGAGAAGGCGAGCAAGCAAGAGGACGTGTATAGCTGTATAGCACGGTTACTTCCTGCTCATCAAAATCATGCCAAGAAGGTGATGATATGCCTCGCCTTCGTCCCAATGCAAGGCAGGAGTTGCTACATGCATACCATCATGGCCAAAGTTGAGGATGGAGCTCGGCCTCCTCCTGGCGCCTGGCCCGGGGGCTTCGACCTCCATGGCTTACAGTGAGGGACTCCATCGGCGCCATGGTGGGGATACTCTTCGGCGGGTGCGCTCGTTCCACCCGGGAGGAGCAGGTCGCCCGTCTCGTCGGCGCCATCGCCGCCCGCCGGCGGCATGAACGTGAGCAAGCAGATCAGCGGGATGCTGACCGACCTGACGTTGCGCGCCATCATGGGGGAGTGCGGCTTCCGGTGGTGTGAGGGAGTTCCTGAAGGCGTTGGGCGAAGCGTAGACCGTTCCTGTCGTCGAGGCTCCTCCGCGCCGTCGGGAGCCGGAGTGGTGGCGGCCGGCGGGAGCTAGCTGGAGCGGCGGCGGCAGTGGGCTGGAGCTGACGGAGGCTGGGAATAATCCAGCGAGCTTATCGGAGGCAGCCGCAGCGCCTTGTTGGGTCTGTGGGCGTGGGGCGGTTTCCACCGCCGCCGCCGCCTCCACCGCCGTTAGCTCTAGCCCGCCGCCGCCGCTGCTTCAGCTCCCACCGGTCGCCACCACTCGGCCCGCCCCGCCGCCGCTCCAGCCGTGCTCCCCCCCCGGAGACGGTGGAAGGGAGAGAAATAGAAAGAAAGAGGAAGGGAGAAAGAGGGGCAGGGAGAAGAAAAGGAGAGAGATGATGACATGTGGGCCCACATGTCAGTGGGCCCCATAATTTTTTATGACAAACGGGTCCCACATATATGTTTTAATTGAAATGCCACGTAGCGTCACGTCAGCACCACAGACTAGGTCAACACCGTCACGTAAGCGCCACGTCAGCGAAACCGCCATCCAAAAACCGCCAAGGGAGTTAAATTGCACCGGTTTCAATAGTTTGGGGAGTTGTTCTATCCGGTTTTGCGGTTGAGGGTCACGCATTAGATTCGTGTCACTTTTAAGGGAGTCAAAGTGGACTTATTCCTACAATATATGGCGTAAAGAGATTAGGTAAGCCAAATAAACTTTTTTCAAGAAGGAGCACAGTGGGTTTTCGTGCCTTCCGGTCGGCCCAAGTCTTACTAGACCATACCTGGACCGATAGTGCAACAAGTGGACTGGCATGGCCCGGCACGTGTAGGTTGTTCGTGTCGGCCCATCTGATCTCACCCGGGCCTGGCCATGTCCGGGCCGGACATTTGGCATCCATATTGTTATCTATACATTTATTGATAAATATATATTAATATAATAATAAGAGTAATTTACATGTATAACTACAATTGTTGTACTAATATGTAAATTTTATCTAATTTTTAAAACCGTTAGTTTGCTTTAATATTTGTGCAAGAGGAGAAGAAAAAAATTACAACATGCAAAAGTGAGGGGATCTGGACCCGTATCCTCCACTTCGTGAAAAGAGCATGTTATCGCAAAATTTTCGAAAGTTACATGCAAGTTATAATATAATTATATTACAATTACGCAATATTTACATCTATCAAATTTCTGAGATATAATTTGTCGACAAATTATATCAAAACATATTATAAGTTACTCGGGAGTCGGGATGACGTGGATAAATCTTGAACGCTGTATCATATTTATTAAAAAGGGGTATAGCATGTGGTTTTGGTATATCCCGTGCACAAAATCTAAACAGAAATAATTTTTTATTTTAGATAGAAGTAACTTTGTGTTTTTGATAATGAAATATTGGTTTGATGTAGAAGTAACTTTATTTAGACATAAATAACCTAGTGCTAGTTATATCTCACCACAAAGCGTTCTAATATGTACGACATATTAAGTGCTAGTTAAGTGTTTTAATATGTACGACATTGACCTTTTTTAAATCATATATTGATTTCGTTTATCAGATTTTACAACTTGCTTACACAGATATAGCAGTACTTGCTTTAGTGAGCATGTTTTTAGCCTCTTGTAAGTTGTAACTACTGCTCTACAAGTCTTGCTGTACATTAGTTCACTAGAAGACATTCTTTTAGTTCTTTAGGGAAGATAGCTGCAATTTTTTTTTTCATTTTAGGCATATCAGCTCAGTGTGGAAAAACATTGGATTGCAAGAGAGGGAATGGTGCTTTAATATGAGTAGCAGCACAAAGGCAAAGAGAAGGATCAAATGCTAAATGAAAGAGATGTTGCATTTCAGGAGGCTCATATGTGACGCACTGAGTTAGGGAAAGCTAGAGGAGCAATCACAGATACAATACAATAAGCAGCTATTACACCAGAGCAGATGACAAGGTAAGAGTACATATGTTCATTACTCCTCACTATAGTTGCAATTTTCTGAAATTTACTCGGATAAAACTATCAGTTTACTGTAACATTAGTGATCTATTTCCGTTTGCTGCAATAATAGCATGGAAAATTATCACAAAACTACAACTTTTACGTGCTAGCATATCACGTAAAAGTTGCAGTTTTGTGATAATTTCTCGCGCTATTGTTACAGCAAACCGAAATAAATCACTAATGTTGCAGCAAACTGATAGTTTTGTCATTATAGTTGTAGTTTTCTAACATTTACTTAGCTATATAACTCAAATAAAAGATAGCGGTGCTTTCACAAACATGTATGATAAACAGTTTCAGTTGATACCAGCTGCCAAATTTACATTGTTCATCATAGGGGATACTTTTTTCAGATGCATTTATTAACTTCAAATTCTGGAACTATATATGGTAAAAGAATTTCAGTGTCATGTTGCTACCTGCCAAATTGACATTATTTATGTGGACAGGGGATATAATATTGGTTCAGGTTCATAGGTATGCATTATGCAATTGTATAAGTGATTTAGTAGGATTCGTTTGTCATGGTTATATTGATGCCTCAACTGATCATTTATTTGCCAATGGTTGCCTCTATAGTCTATACTCAATTCTCATCGTGGTGATACATGCATGAAAGATGTTTGGAGTAGTGCGATTCTTTTCTAACTGTATAATTGTTGGAGGTTAGGAATATTCTTTAGTTGGTTAATCCACCTTCTTCTGTCTTCCTCCTATTTTTTATTTGATCATCTTTCAGCTAGGGAGACGAATTCCAATTCTCGAGCTCGACGGAGAGAAGGGCCGTTCGTTGTGTGATAGATTTACGAGCTCGACGGCCACCACCTACCAGTCCGTTGCCTCCAGTCAGGGCCGGTCCTGATATTTGGGAGGACCTAGGCGAACTTGACACTGTGGGCCCTTAGGGAGTTAAGGTTATTTTTTTTTATTTCTAATATATATACTCTATAAAGCACATACCACATGGTAAATAAACATTTCTAACATGGTAAATAATAAATCAAGCAGTTTGCAAGTTGCAATAGAGCAATTTATTCTTAATAAATAATATCGATGGTATATTTGACAACTAAAAAAACCATAGAAACAAATTAGTATGAATACCTTAATAGTAAGGAGACCAAAAATATCCCAAGTCCCTTTTGCGAATCAATTAATTGAAATTCTTATTTTCTTTTGTTTCTTTTCTAAGCACCCGACAAGTGTTTCTTTTGGTAACATTGTAAACCCTGAAATAGTGAAATTGCGAAGTAAATTATATAACAATAACTATGAATTGAAATTGATAGAGGCATAGCCGCATAGAGCCAGTTGGTTGACTTATACCTTCAGGACTGCTGGAGCCCTACAGGAGAGGTGATGAGCGCCGATGATGATCTGCCGATGACATTCACATGAATCAGGCGGGCAGGCACCAGCCAACGACAGGCCTCCAGCTCGGCAGCCACGAGACAGCCAGGCAGCCACCGCCTTGCTGCTTTGGCCGGGCGATGGCGATGACGATCAGGCGCTAGAGCCTAGAGGCAGCGACGGTGCCGGTGCGCAAGGCGGAAACAAGGATCTCGGCGGTCTGGAACTCATCGACTGGAAATCTCCGCGGGAAAACTAAAATTTGGGTTTTTTTTTTCATTTTTTAATGCCTCTAAAGCCTTAGGGCGGGGCATATTTCGGCGGGGAAACCGGCGGCCGGGGAATTTTCT
>CM020184.1:582178-592940 GCA_009805545.1 Oryza longistaminata
CTTTCGCGCATGGTTTACGCGATATCGCTCTCTCGCGCATTCAAGGCGCGACACCGGTATATTTCCTCAAAACTTCCCCTAATCAGCCTATTCTTGCAATTCCGGTCAAAAACAAGTATATTTCCAAAATTTTTTCTACCAATGCTAGGCTAGTCAAACAGAAGAACTGAAGATGCACATACTCTCGTTAATATAAACTGTTATATGACCGGTAAAAATAATTGAAAATGTTCACATACCTTGAGATCCAACTGTTTGTCAAATCAACAGGGTGGTCCAATCGGTCAAACACGTAAGTTGAACGACGGAAAGAAACTCCATCAATTCAGTTTCCAAGAAATACACAAATGACATTTAAAATATGATCTTAATGCACAAACAACTGAATGTTCTTTTCTAACTTACCTTGAAGAGAAAAGTCCTTGAGAGTTATCTGACATGAGCTATAAACATTCATACTGACATTCATCTTTTGCAACTTGTCACCAAGGAATTGGGCACAATCTAAAGCTTGCAAATTTGTTATGAAGCTTTGCTTTTGCAAGTGAGATACATAACTGTCCATAGCCTTGCAACATGAAGTACCATTCTTGACAGTTCCACTGCACTCTTTTGCCACTTTACTCGTGTCTGGAAAGCTTAGTGGACAAACTGGAGAGTTGAAATGCAAACAATTTCTCAGCATAAAGAACACAAGCACTGAACAGTGAGAACAAAACTTAAGACATAATTGCTTATGTTAAAATGATGGTGATAAAAAAAAGACAAATACAATTTGTCATAAAGACTAGGTACAGAAAATTTCTGTAACTTGTTCAATGTACATACATGACAGTTCTAGTGTACTAAAGATTCTTATTATTTCCATCCAGTTCATACATCTGAGATCCATCAGACCTAATATAAGTGGCAACGGCCCACATGTTTTCAGAACCTAGCATATTATGATAGCACTGACCTAGATACTTGAAGTAAAGAACTAAGGCTCCTATTGAGTTCCATGCAGTCAACTTCCAATGGCAGCAAAGTGTTCCGAAAGACCCACATGGACACAAGAGACTATGCTTAGATGTAGATATATCATGTATGGATTGTTTAGTGCTTTGCTTTAAATTACGGTGTTCTCTTTGGAAGAAAATCAACTGCCGCCCTTAAATCCAAAGGATCTGTCTGCAGCACTTGCATACCTTTATGGTCATGTAAGACAGTAAGAGTGAGCTATTTTATTCTTATGCGTCCATCAACTTGAACTAATTTTTCCCTCTTTGGTGCTTGTCTGAATCAATGGTCTTTCTATCAGTTTGATACTTACATACCAACATTGATTCCCTATAGCAATCAATCTAACTTGCAGGGGATAGTGCTATATAGTGACACGTGAAAGCAAGTTTACATGAATACAGTTGCAAACTACACAGGGCAAGATGTGAGAACAGACTGGTGCACTTCTAACAGTTTGATTTATAGAGGGACTAAATAATAACTAAGCTAAATAAATGCTAAGCAATATAGATCAGGAGCAGGGTGTGTGGTCTATTGTAAAGAACATAACATACTGGCTGATGGCATTGTAAAGGCCGGTAGTAGATTGAAGTTGCTAGTTTGAGGGGGTACCTCCATTGACATTGCAGTTAGATATCTGCCTGAGCATTTGCTTTGCAGATGATGGGCCAAGCCTACTGGATAGCCATCTGAGCACGACGTTCCTGCAGCTATCAACTTTGGGGCTACCAGTGTAGCTTGTCAAACCGCCGTCTTTGAAAGAGATCTTCTGGGAGGCATCGTTGATAGCATTCTGGCAGGTGCGGCTGCAGCACTCGTTGACAGGATCAATCTTGTGACAGGCCTCGAGGAGCTTAGAGGAGTCGATGACAGCTTCGAAGGCATCGACGGTGCTAACGGGGCATGATCCCTCGGTGACATTGGAGAGGTGAAGGGAGCAAATGTTGTGGAGCTCATCACTAGCGCCCTGGCTCAACAATAGCTGCTGAACATCGGAGAGGCAGTAGGTAGCGACGGTGGGATCCAAAGCAAGGGAGCCAGTCTGCTTGCTGGACTGTCCAATGAGGATGGTGAGCATGGCCTGGAGCTGGGGGCAGCAGATGACATTGGCGAGGAACGGGGCGAAGGACGCAAAGCAGTCGACAGCAGTGGTGGTGATGAGGTCACCGACAGCAGTAAAATTCAATGAGCACTTGCCTGCATCCACCAAAATTACATTGCATCTTGGCAATTACTCCTTACTTGTACTGTTAATAAGTAACTTGTAAGAAGAAAGAAGAAGGAGAGGTAATTAAGGGTACCTGACAAGTTAGGAGGGGTGGTGTTGAAGAATGGCGCGAGAGGGGCGGGCGCGAGGAAGGGAACCAAGGGGTTGGGAGAGCCGGTGGGTGAGAGCTGTGGCATCAGCCCGCTGCCGTCCTCCTCCTCCTCCACAGCAAATGCAAATGCAAATCCAAATGAATTGGGCAACACCGCAGGCTGCACACCTGCGCATTTATATTTATTTAATTAACGGATTTAGAGCAGTGGCCATACACATACATAAAAAATACAGATCAAAATCAAGAAACAACCCAATTAGATTTGGTGAAACAGAGAAGAAATGCATGGGAAACTGGAAAGGAAAGGAAACAGAGGAGGGATCAAGAGGCAAAGTACTGACAGAGGAGGCAGGAGATGAGGAGGAGGCGACCGGCGGGGGCCATCCCCATCCGGGCGGCGGCGAGGAGGGAAAGGCGGCGGACTCTTCACTTGAGTCGAGCTAGTTGGAAGTAGGAACTTAGAAGAGTAGAGGAGGCGAAACGAAGGAAGAAGAAGAAGAGGAGAAAAAAGTGGAGAAAGTAGGCAGGCAGGCGGACAGCAGCAAAACCTGCAAATTCGCTACGTACACCCGCCCCCTTTCTACTCCAATTCCAAATGCATGCCTTTTGACTTGTGACTCCCTCACTCCTCCTAAAACAAATAAGTACTCCATTATAAAATTATATACTCGCAGCCAACACCGATTGAAAACAAAATCAATCTGTTACCCCTGTCTCTGTCTTCTACATCTCCCTCTATCTCGCATACCCTTCAATCCTCTAATTACTTGTCTTTGTTTCATGTTATTTCGATGTCTATAAAAAAATATTCTAGCTGGACTATCATCGAGCCTATAACTAACTGCTCGGCGTTCACCTTAACGGAACGGGTTCCCTCTCGAGCGTTCATCTCGACAAAATCTATCCTATGTGTGGCGGTGCTTCTTTATGTACCGCTACATGTTGCAAATAAAGTGCTCAGTGTGTCTAGACATGACCATCCTTTTTCACGTAAATATAATTATGACATGAAATTTTATTTAAATATATATATCCTCATGTTAACCAATATTAAATACTCATCTTGGAATTGTCAAAAAGATTAAAGACGGCCTCTCAATTTTTTTTAAATTTGTTTTTGATATGTTTCAAAGTCAACTTTCAAAGAAAAGAGAGTTAAGTATTGACACACTTGCATATTTAGATGTGATATAATAATGATATTATCGATATTATTATAGATGCACTAGTAGTAAAATAACTACTAACTATAAGAGAGAGACTTAGGCCAATTAAATCATCAGAGTTTTAGTAGGAGTAGTCCAATGTTTGAAGAAGGGAGAAGGGAGGGAGGGTTTGGGGTAGAAAGTGAGGGTAGGCATAGTAAGGAAAGAGTGTGGGGAGGCTGAGTTATATGATGTGGCCATTAAATACGTGCATTACTGCACTTGAATCCCCCCCTCGCCACCCTGTCCCCTTTCTCTCACTGCGCACCGGGACCCACCCACCGCACACGCGGTCCCACCCGTCAGCTCTACGTCTACTATGGTACTCTCTCCCCTCTTCCCTGGTTAGGAGTAATTGCTCTCTCCGTCCCGGCCCACCTGTCAGTGTGGCCATGGCGAAGAAGAGAAGAAGCTAGCGATCAAGGGACGCAAAGGGAAGCCATGCGTTGCGTATCCTTACAAACCAAACTAATTAAAACAAGGTCCCGATCCCAAATGTAATGGAACACATTACTGTCTGTACGAGACAATTAAGGAGTAGTATACTATTGTCGTTGACACGCTAATTAAATTAACAGAAATGGCTAAAAATGGCATATCATATTTTTTTTTAATTGGTTTTTATTCTATATTTTAACTAAAACTTTTTAAGCTGATGGTTGGTAGAGACAAGGTTAAGCGGAGGAAGCCATAGGTGACCACTTTAGCGATGAGGTATAGGAAAGTTACACAACCACAACTCATACCATAGGACAAACATAGCTAGGTCTGGAATTCAATTCAACAACTTTAAACAAGCTAACTTTAGACAGCCCTCAAATGTGCATACGAATTTCATTTCGTGTCCAAGTATTTAATGGAAAAGCTCTTAGATCCCTCCTTCCAAAGGATCCAGCCTCATCTTAAAATTCATTTATGGGTTGTCAAAAATTAAAGAAACAGGGTTGCTATCCATCTTGTCATGGGCCTTTGTGCTATAACTTTGTTTGGGACCTTGACCCAAATAAAGTGCCTCCAACTTGGTGAAGAACGGCCGTAAGGATTCTTGGTCGTTCTCCTACTGTTACATAGTTAGTTACCTCTTTAGGTCTCTATAGTTTTATTTAGATTAAAGTTTAACCATTGCTATTTTTTCCTAGTAAAATTCGTAATCGGTTATATCACCGTTTTTCTGTTACGGAACCCTAGCTTTGATTTTCTATTTGAAATATCAGATAGAGGAGAGAAGAAAAGAAGTAGCTACCAATCTCGACCTTGCGCACATCGCCGTTGGAGTGAGTAGAGAGGTGGAGAAGCCGCCTAAGCGAGCAACAACCCTGTCGGTGGCAAAGAGGAGAAGATAAGGTAGACAAGGGCAAATTAGTTGCAAGATATTTGATAAACACACCGAATGAGCTTTAATGTAGTGGCTAAGTGGCTATCTCAATAGAGCAGTAGAGTTATAATAGCATCGTTACAACTTTAAAAAATAGGATGAAATTGTAATGGCGTATTAGGAACTGTAGAATATATTTTTAATAAAAATGACTACCCTTGATGGATGAGGCTTACCTCTCCACCTACCTAGGCCATGTTTAGTTCCCAAAAACTTTTCGTAAAAAATATCACATCGAATCTTTGGATATATGTATATGAGCATTAAATATAGATAAAAGAAAACTAATTGCACAGTTTGCATGTAATCATGAGACGAAATCTTTTGAGCCTAATTAGTCAATGATTAGACATAAGTGCTACAGTAACCCACATGTGCTAATGACGGCTTAATTAGGCTCAAAAGTTCGTCTCGCAGTTTCAGACGAGTTATGAAATTAGTTTTTTCATTCGTGTCCGAAAACCTCTTCCAACATCCGGTTAAACGTCCGATGTGACACCCAAAAATTTTCATTTCATCACTATAACAGGCCCTAAGATATAGTTGGGGACAAACACCGTGCATTGCATTACAACTGCACTGCACCTGCACTGATGGAAACGTTTTGGCTGTAACACACACAAATCAGCTCACCTCTGTACGCTCTAAACATGCATGCATATGAGAGAACTATACAATACTAACAAGCCCACCAAAATTCATTCATCATTAATGGAGCAGCTGACTATCCATCCAAGTAACAAGGCCTTGTTGAGTTTCAATCATTTTACAGCTCAAGCACTACCAGCATCCCGCTCCTGCTTGCCAGGCGCAATTCTAGTTTGTTTCTTTTCTTCTTTTTGGGAGTTCAAAGTTTTCCCATAACTAACATACTAAGTACAGTAGTATATAATAACATCATATTATGTAGTAACTAACTAGGAGGCCTCAGCTAGTTGATTGGGTGGTACTGCGCTGACACCCGCTTAGGAGGGAGCTTCCGAGGATGAAAAGGACAAGAGCTGAAGGCAGTATCTCTGTCAACTGTACACCATAAATCCATAATGCACATGAGCAACTAGTCCAGGGCAGGCATTTATCAATACTCTACTAGTATGTACCAGTTCCAAATGTCTTAATTACTGGACTAGTAGTTGCTTACCATATAGTAGAAGAAATCAAGAATTGAGGTCAAAACCTCCAGAGGATACATCAGATCAAATGCTGATATCGCCACCTACAATCAAGTCAAACCAAAAGCAAGGAGAAAATTCTCGTTATTACAAGACAAAAAACGAAACCACATATATCTATTATATGTCCGATGTTTCGGAACAGTATATTTGTAAACATAAAATATAGTGCTCTTAGCACAACACTCCATAGTTTGAATATGTTTCGCGTTCTCAAATAGGTCAACATCAAAGTTCCCTTTCAGACCAACCAGAAAAAATAGTGTGATTCTTGATACTTGAATGCCTATCAATGAGTCAATGATGAATCAAGTACTTACACTATGCACCTTATCAGGAACAAGCACAGCAAGATTGCAGTCACTGTACCAACCTGCGACATTTCAAAAAAACAACGGTAGAATTGAAAATTCTGTAGCCACAAACAGTTTATAATGTTTCCACTCCAAGTTGCAATCTGTGACAAACAATGTAAAGTCTGTAGACCACACACTATTAAAAGATTTTTTTTTCAATTTCTATTCTAATCAATTATTGAAACAAACAAATAACAAGAAGAACGATGATTTCCTCTCAAGGGCTGAAAATAACCATGTTTTAACTGGTGGACAAAAGATGTAGTATCCACCATCGATTGAGGTGGGTCCAGATTATAGCTGTGCATTGGTCAAATACATTTAACTGCAGTTTTATGACAATAACAACTGTATATCCGACTATAAACAAAAAGCACTAGAGTTGTAGCTCTTTTAGTTTCACACACAAGCAAATGCATCATGCTAGTTAGGCACTATTAAAGGATAGTTATATCATAAATTAGAGTTGTTATGCAAAAGGGTAAGGCAACACAACATATAAATACAGTTACAGGACTACATGACAACATACAAAGTTACAAACATAACAAGCAATTCAGTGTTCAATGCTCCTCATTTTCTAGTATTGAATAAGAACTAATATTGGTGTGGCTAAATATCACCAAATGATAGGCTCGAAAAACTAATCAAACAGATAAATTTATTTACAACAGCCAGTTCTATGTGCACCAAACAGGAAATATGTTTAAATTAGAACAAGTTTTGAGCGTGCAGGCACCTCATAAAGCTTCTTTTTTCGCCCCTTAGATTCAATGGGAAACGTCTCAGCAAGAAGAACAGCCTATCACAGATTAACACAGCTTACAATTCATTCAGAAAGGAAATAAATAGTGAACAATTAAGGCAGTGAATAGAATATGGGCAACAAGGCTTTGACGTGGAGTTTACCTTCCACGCATAATACTGAAAAGCCAAGAAGAGCACAAAAGAGACAACTACTATGAAGATTTTGCTGACCAGCTCAACCAATGGGTTTGTCGTTGATTCCGAGGTATACCCAAATACAAACCTGTCGCGACAAGCCCAATGAGATGTAGCAATTCTAGGCTTTATAGCTAGTTAAGAAAGATGATGTACCTACGCAACATCACTTGGGACACAGAAAATGGTACTAGGTACTTATGAAGATGGGGTTTTACAGGAAGAGAAGAAGCTACTACAGCTAGTATATAAGTGTGGTGCAAAGATGAGACTGAACAGACCTGAATTGTGTAAATGATGGCAATTGACGGCTATGTATAATATCCTTAACTTATCTGTTGGAGACTCCTGGCCTGCAAAAAAATGGAGACGAGTCACTGATTGGAATAATGGAATAACAGATGGCAGTGAAGAAAAAGGGGATGGTGAAAAAGCAAGCTTGCCTGATGGTATATTTCTGCCCAGAAGAGAACAAGCAGAGTGTAGGTGAGAAAAACACAAAGCCGGGGAGGTTAGCAGCACCAACTTATAAACCTGTGGAGGCCGGTTTTTTTGATCAATCAATCAGTTGTTGATGGTTAATTTTTTAGTAGTACTAGTATTCAAGTAAGTGGGGTCTTACTTTTGTGGAAAGGAAGACCATGGAGATGGAATCCAAAGACGAGAAGCACGGACTGCAGCAGAAAAACCAAGTGTTCAATTTGTGAAGGAACAGTAAAAATTATCCAGAAATTAATGATACGAAGCATCAAGCAAACGCGAGTGAATTAATAATAATAAGAAGAAGAAGAAGAAAAGAAAAGGGGTGGGGTCGTGGACGTTGCATTACCTCCATGACAAGGAAGTTCATGAGGTGAAAGACCTTCTGCTGGTCCTCCGAATTCGGGCACTCGGCGCTGGATCCTGATCAATTGAATCTGCACTCAAATCAAATCGAATATATATATAGTACGTATAATTGCAGGTGAGGTGAGGTGAGGTGAGGTGAGCTAATTCGTCCGCGAAGAGATCGAGTAGCTATAGGTGAATGAATGAGAGTTTGGGAGACGGACCAAGCGCGACGGCGGAGACGAGGGCGTATGCCGGCGGAGAGGGAGAAGAAGGCGCCGTCCTGCCATGCCGGCGACTCGTTGACTTCCTCCCAGAAACCCCGTAACGCCGCCGCAGAAGAAGCTGCCACGACGCCGGCGACGAAGAGGAAGAGGACGACTCCTCATCTCCCCCTCTCTCTCGCCTTCCTTCCCCTTGACTCTTTCTTTTTCTTTTCTGTGTGCGCGCGAGTTGGGATGCGAGAGGATAGCTGCGGAGAAGAAAAGGGTGAGGGGTAGTGTGGGGGTCCCACGCATCAGTCTGTCGTCTGTTTCTTTCTTCCTGGCCTCGGGCGCTTCGGGGCCCACCAAACAGTGACCAGGCCGGGGGCGGTGGCCGGCCGTCACGTCAGCAGATTGTACGTGGACAGCTGGGCTCACGTGGCGACCGATACCGCTATTCAGGGCCCACTGTCAGCGACACAAGAACGCGAGTCATGTCCTAATGATAGGATATGGCCCAAAGTGGAGTTTCATTCCAAAATGGATCATATGCATCGCCACCGTCTCATATCAAATTACTAATAACAAAGATAATAAAAAAATTCAACGTGTGGTCTATTCTAGTCCATGCTTAATTTATTTTAAAATTTGCCAACACATTATATTTAAGGAATACACTATTCATCTATTTGAATAAAATATTTAGAATCCAATTGAGGTTTAAAACCAATTCATCCGGTGTTCAAAATCCTAAATTGACATGGGTACTCGCAATTACGTTTAATTATTCTTTCAGTGGTATGCGACGTACCCTCGACGGCGAGAATATCCATGGTGACTTCGTTAATCCTCAAATTATCGGTCCAATATTTCGGGATGCTCATGGGGGTATGGTGTGCGTGTGTTGTTCATAGGGGTGAGTTACACGCGTTATGGACACCTGCATTTGTACTATGTTTTAGTAAAAGAAAAGTTTTTTGATTGAGCAATTTTACGGTTCTTGAGGAGGTACATGAGGTACCATTTTTTCTATTGTAAATTTGGTACCTCTTGGTATCTAGGTACCTCATGGTACCTCCTCAAGGACCGTAGAATTGCTCTATGATTACTTATTTTTCGAATAGCGCAGCGATATTTTGTTTTCAATAATTCCGTTAACAAGCTAAATAGACCAGCATAACCGACAAAAACTAGTACTCCTCCGTTTCCATACTGTATGAATGTGGGCAATGCTAGAAATCTTACAATATGAAACAGGGAAGTACTATCAGCAAAATTTTAACATGCTACCCTATGCGTGTTATCTTCAATATAATTATCAGTTCCTTTCATGTCTTTTCCAAAAGAGCAATGAGAATTTATGCTTATAATTTTGCAGGGTTATCCGTATTAAAGACACGCAAAACCATGAAATTTGCAGCACATACGAGGAAGGTAATCTTTCAGATATCCGTATGATTTACTAATTAATTTAATCTCTATGAACAAAAGGTGGTTTAGAATTGCAGACGAGGGAGGTTAAGCAGCACAATGCAGTGAAAATGTGAATGAAAAGAAAATTTTGAAAAAACATACTGACTGAGACAAGACCGAATCACCACATAGCAACCTATTATTGTTCCTCTTTCAAGTATGGATAACCGCGGACAAGTATATTACAAGCACACCCCGACCCATCGCCTGCACGCGCATCATGCCGCAAGACATCCTCGTGTAGCACGCAAAAGTTGCGAACCATTGTGTCGTCTTCCTGAACAACCAATCAGCCCCTGGTGCCACGTCAGGCTATCTCCCTATCGACTACAGCTTATCGAAAGGCTCGGGCCACCTGCTCGAAGTGTTTAATCACTCCACCCATCAAGTTGTCGAATTGCCTCCAGTTTCAATCAATCTTGAACGTCATGTCTACCCATCTCCCTATTAAAAGGCAACTTATCAAACAATCAAGACTGCTTGCTCAAAGTGTCTAGCTCCATCGATCAAATTTTCTGTTGATCGCCAACGTGCTCCACATTGCAACAATAATCAATATCACGAACACTATGCGTAACCTTGCACAGTGTGAGTACCTCCATCGTCCCTCTTTCATTGGATCTCCCTCCAAGGCCAGGTTCTTATAATCACTTGTTATACAAACCGACTCTAAAATCGACATTGGTAACTGGACGTAGAATAATGTCATAGAAGAATACAAAGATTAGGATGACATTGACGCGATATTTGGTAATAGAGTTCAACGATAGCCTACATATTCCGATGCATTTGATTTAGGTTGCTCCTCGTTGTTCCAGCATAACTACAGCGTATCAGGGTAGTCACGACCATCGAGCGGTTATTTCGGCCAGCAAGTTTTTCGA
>CM020184.1:592965-617226 GCA_009805545.1 Oryza longistaminata
TAGGGGGGGTCTGTTGCTCCCGCTTACGTTGTACTACCACTGTACTCCTGCGGGCCAGCACGTCGTGACTATAGCTCGAGAGTACTTCTGCATTTGGTTGGTTTCGAAACTATGGATGTGTCTTTCACGTCAAAATTATAAGTTTGATTGAAATTGTAACGATATGATGGGAAAGTTAGAAGTTTATGTGTAGAAAATTTTTGATGTGATAAAAAAATTGAAAGTTTGAAGAAAAAGTTTAGAACTAAACTCGGCCTATCTATCGGCTCAAAGCCCCTCAAGCGCGCTGCACAGCCATCCCAGTATGGCCTTGTTAAGGCCCTATTTAGTTCCAAAAACTTTTCGTAAAAACATCACATCGAATCTTTGGATACATGTATAATGCATTAAATATAGATAGAAAGAAAAACTAATTGCACAGTTTGCATGTAAATCATGAGACGAATCTTTTGAGCCTAATTAGTCCATGATTAGCCATAAGTGCTACAGTAACCCACATGTGCTAATGACGGCTTAATTAGGCTCAAAAGATTCGTCTCGCAGTTTCAGGCGAGTTATGAAATTAGTTTTTTCATTCGTGTCCGAAAACCTCTTCCAACATCCGGTTAAACGTCCGATGTGACACCCAAAAATTTTCATTTCATCAACTATAACAGGCCCCTAAGATATAGTTGGGGACAACACCGTGCATTGCATTACACTGCACTGCACCTGCACTGATGGAAACGTTTGGCTGTAACACACACAAATCAGCATCACCTCTGTACGCTCTAAACATGCATGCATATGAGAGAACTATACAATACTACACAAGCACCAAAATTCATTCATCATTAATGGAGCAGCTGACTATCCATCCAAGTAACAAGGCCTTGTTGACGCTTTCAATCATTTACAGCTCAAAGCACTACCAGCATCCCGCTCCTGCTTGCCAGGCGCAATTCTAGTTTGTTTTCTTTCTTCTTTTTGGGAGTTGTTCAAAGTTTTCCCATAACTAACATACTAAGTACAGTAGTATATAATAACATCATATTATGTTGTAACTAACTAGGAGGCCTCTAGCTAGTTGATTGGGTGGTACTGCGCTGACACCCGCTTAGGAGGGAGCTTCCGGAGGATGAAAAGGACAAGAGCTGAAGGCAGTATCTCTGTCAACTGTACACCATAAATCCATAATGCACATGAGCACTAGTCCAGGGCAGGCATTTATCAATACTCTACTAGTATGTACCAGTTCCAAATGTCTTAATTACTGGACTAGTAGTTGCTTACCATATAGTAGAAGAAATCAAGAATTGGATGGTCCAAAACCTCCAGAGATACATCAGAATCAAATGCTGATATCGCCACCTACAATCAAGTCAAACCAAAAGCAAGGAGAAATTCTCGTTATTACAAGAACAAAAAACGAAACCACATATATCTATATATATGTCCGATGTTTCGGAACAGTATTTGTAAACCATAAATATAGTGCTCTTAGCACAACACTCCATAGTTGATATGTTTCACGTTCTCACAATAGGTCAACATCAAAGTTCCCTTTCAGACCAACCAGAAAAAATAAGTGTGATTCTTGATACTTGAATGCCTATCAATGAGTCATGATGAATCAAGTACTTACCACTATGCACCTTATCAGGAAACAAGCACAGCAGATTGCAGTCACTGTACCAACCTGCGACATTTCAAAAAAACAACGGTAGAATGAAAATTCTGTAGCCACAAAACAGTTTAAATGTTTCCACTCCAAGTTGCAATCTGTGACAAACAATGTAAAGTCTGTAGACCACACAACTATTAAAGATTTTTTTTCAATTTTCTATTCTAATCAATTATTGAAACAAACAAATAACAAGAAGAACGATGATTCCTCTCAAGGGCTGAAAATAACCATGTTTAACTGGTGGACAAAAGATAGTAGTATCCACCATCGATTGAGGTGGGTCCAGATTATAGCTGTGCATTGGTCAAATACATTTAACTGCAGTTTTATGACAATAACAACTGTATATCCGACTATAAACAAAAGCACTAGAGTTGTAGCTCTCTTAGTTTCACACACAAGCAAATGCATCATGCTAGTTAGGCACTATTAAAGGATAGTTATATCATAAATTAGAGTTGTTATGCAAAAGGGTAAGGCAACACAACATATAAATACAGTTACAGGACTACATGACAACATACAAAGTTACAAACATAACAAGCAATTCAGTGTTCAATGCTCCTCATTTTCTAGTATTGAATAAGAACTAATATTGGTGTGGCTAAATATCAGCCAAATGATAGGCTCGAAAAACTAATCAAACAGATAAATTTATTTACAACAGCCAGTTCTATGTGCACCAAACAGGAAATATGTTTAATTAGAACAAGTTTTGAAGCGTGCAGGCACCTCATAAAGCTTCTTTTTTCGCCCCTTAGATTCAATGGGGAAACGTCTCAGCAAGAAGAACAGCCTATCACAGATTAACACAGCTTACAATTCATTCAGAAAAGGAAATAAATAGTGAACAATTAAGGCAGTGAATAGAATATGGGCACAAGGCTTTGGACGTGGAGTTACCTTCCACCATATACTGAAAAGCCAAGAAGAGCCACAAAAGAGACAACTACTATGAAGATTTTGCTGACCAGCTCAACCAATGGGTTGTCGTTGATTCCGAGGTATACCCAAATACAAACCTGTCGACAAGCCCAATGAGATGTAGCAATTCTAGGCTTTATAGCTAGTTAAGAAAGATGATGTACCTACGCAACATCACTTGGGACACAGAAAAGGTACTAGGTACTTATGAAGATGGGGTTTTACAGGAAGAGAAGAAGCTACTACAGCTAGTATATAAGTGTGTGCAAAGATGAGACTGAACAGACCTGAATTGTGTAAATGATGGCATTGACGGCTATGTATATAATCCTTAACTTATCTGTTGGGAGACTCCTGGCCTGCAAAAAATGAGACGAGTCACTGATTGGAATAATGGATAACAGATGGGCAGTGAAGAAAAAGGGGATGGTGAAAAGCAAGCATGCCTGATGGTATATTTCTGCCCAGAAGAGAACAAGCAGAGTGTAGGTGGAGAAAAACAACAAGCCGGGGAGGTCTAGCAGCACCAACTTATAAACCTGTGGAGGCCGGTTTTTTTGATCAATCAATCAGTTGTTGATGGTTAATTTTTAGTAGTACTAGTATTCAAGTAAGTGGGGTCTTACTTTTGTGGAGAGAAGGAAGACATGGAGATGGAATCCAAAGACGAGAGCACGGACTGCAGCAGAAAAACCAAGTGTTCAATTTGTGAAGGAACAGTAAAAATTACTCCAGAAATTATGATACGAAGCATCAGCAAACGCGAGTGAATTAATAATAATAAGAAGAAGAAGAAGAAAAGAAAAGGGGATGGGGTCGTGGGACGTTGCATTACCTCCATTGACAAGGAAGTTCATGAGGTGAAAGACCTTCTGCGTGGTCCATCCGAATTCGGGCACTCGGCGCTGGATCCTGATCAATTGAATCTGCACTCAAATCAAATCGAATATATGTATAGTACGTATATTGCAGGTGAGGTGAGCTAATTCGTCGGCGAAGAGATCGAGTAGCTATAGGTGAATGAATGAGAGTTTGGGAGACGGACCAGCGCGACGGTGGAGACGAGGGCGTATGCGGCGGAGAGGGAGAAGAAGGCGCCGTCCTGCCATGCCGGCGACTCGTTGACTTCCTCCCAGAAACCCCGTAACGCCGCCGCAGAAGAAGCTGCCACGACCGCCGGCGACGAAGAGGAAGAGGACGACTCCCTCATCTCCCCCTCTCTCGCCTTCCTTCCCCTTGACTCTTTCTTTTTCTTTTTCTGTGTGCGCGCGAGTTGGGATGCGAGAGGATAGCTGCGGAGAAGAAAAGGGTGAGGGGTAGTGGTGGGTCCCACGCATCAGTCTGTCGTCTGTTTCTTTCTTCCTGGCCTCGGGCGCTTCGGGGCCCACCAAACAGTGACCAGCCGGGGGCGGTGGCCGGCGTCACGTCAGCAGATTGTACGTGGACAGCTGGGCTCCACGTGGCGACCGATACCGCTATTCAGGGCCCACTGTCAGCGACACAAGACCGAGTCATGTCCTAATGATAGGATATGGCCCAAAGTGGAGTTCATTCCAAAATGGATAACATTACATCGCACCGTCTCATATCAAATTACTAATAACAAGATAATAAAAAAAATTCAACGTGTGGTCTATTCTAGTCCATGCTTAATTTATTTTAAAATTTGCCACACATTATATTTAAGGAATACACCTATTCATCTATTTGAATAAAAATATTTAGAATCCAATTTAGTTTAAAACCAATTCATCCGTGTTCAAATCCTAAATTGACACGGGTACTCGCAATTACGTTTAATTATTCTTTCAGTGGTATGCGACGTACCCGTCGACGGCGAGATATCCATGGTGACTTCGTTAATCTCAAAATTATCGGTCCAATATTTCGGAGATGCTCATGGGGGTATGGTGTGCTTGTGTTCGTTCATAGGGGTGAGTATACACGCGTTATGGACACCTGCATTTGTACTATGTTTTAGTAAAAGAAAAAGTTTTTTGATTGAGCAATTTTACGGTTCTTGAGGAGGTACCATGAGGTACCATTTTTTCTATTGTAAATTTGGTACCTCTTGGTATCTAGGTACCTCATGGTACCTCCTCAAGGACCGTAGAATTGCTCTATGATTACTTATTTTTCGAATAGCGCAGCGAATATTTTGTTTCAATAATTCCGTTAACAAGCTAAATAGACCAGCATAACCGACAAAAACTAGTACTCCCTCCGTTTCCATACTGTATGAATGTGGGCAATGCTAGAAAGTCTTACAATATGAAACAGAGGAAGTACTATCAAGCAAAATTTTAACATGCTACCCTATTGCGTGTTATCTTCAATATAATTACAGTTCTTTCATGTCTTTTCCAAAGAGCAATGAGAATTTATGCTTATAATTTGCAGGGTTATCCGTATTAAAGACACGCAAAACCATGAAATTTGCAGCACATACGAGGAAGGTAATCTTTCAGATATCCGTATGATTTACTATTATTTAATCTCTATGACAAAGGTGGTTTAGAATTGCAGACGAGGGAGGTTAAGCAGCACAATGCAGTGAAATGTGAATGAAAAAGAGAATTTTGAAAAACATACTGACTGAGACAAGACCGAATCACCACATAGCAACCTATTATTGTTCCTCCTTCAAGTATGGATAACCGGAACAAGTATTACAAGCACACCCCGAACCCATCGCCTGCACATAATTGCGCATCATGCCGCAAGACATCCTCGTGTAGCACGCAAAAGTTGCGACCATTGGTGTCGTCTTCCTGAACAACCAATCAGCCCTGAGTGCCACGTCAGGCTATCTCCCCATCGACTACAGCTTATCGAAAGGCTCGGGCCACCTGCTCAAAGTGTTTAATCACTCCACCCATCAAGTTGTCGATTGCCTCCAGTTTCAATCAATCTTGAACATCATGTCTACCCATCTCCCTATTAAAAGCAACTTATCAAACAATCAAGACTGCTTGCTCAAAGTGTCTAGCTCCATCGATCAAATTTCTGTTGATCGCCAACGTGCTCCACATTGCACAATATCATATCACGAACACTATGCGTAACCTTGCACAGTGTGAGCACCTCCATCGTCCCTCTTTCATTGGATCTCCCTCCAGGCCAGGTTCTTATATCACTTGTTATACAAACCGACTCTGAAATCGACATTGGTAACTGGACGTAGAATAATGTCATAGAAGATACAAAGATTAGGATGACATTGACGCGATATTTGGTAATAGAGTTCAACGATAGCCTACATATCCGATGCATTGATTATAGGTGCTCCTCGTTGTTCCAGCATAACTACAACGTATCAGGGTAGTCACGACCATCGAGCGGTTATTCGGCCAGCAAGTTTTCCCTTGCCTATGCATCGCACTCTCGTCATTTGGTCACAATATATGTGCCTCTCTATTAAGAGATCATATGATAGATCTGACTCTAATTTATGTTGTGTACCTATTACAACTCCAATTTCTAATTTATATAACAAACTTCGGAAGAGCATATTCGGTACAAATTCTAAAAAATGCAGAATTTTTGTTATGTCAGGTAGTATATGCAACTGTATTCTAACGTACATGTCTGAATCATAGCTCGAGTGCTGTTTCTAGCTAGCCAAAATGAAATGCTCACAGCTAGCTGCACACCTGAAATTGATCAAATAAGCAAATAGCAGCAGGTTAATTATATTATTGGGGAACAGCTAGCTGGTATATGGAGACTGAAGATCATAATAATATATCTGAAGTCGCGCGGCATCTTTTTAATTAAGAGCAAATTTAAACTCTATGTGACTGAGTAACAAAAAGAAAATATTATAACCTTGAAGTATTTGAATATGATATAACAGACAGGCAGTCCGTTGCTCTTTATTTAAGGGGTGCGAAAATCCAAAAAATAAAAAAGAATTAAGAAGAAGAAGAAGAAGAAGAAGAAGAAGAAGAAAAGAAAAGGGGATGGGGTCGTGGGACGTTGCATTACCTCCATTGACAAGGAAGTTCATGAGGTGAAAGACCTTCTGCGTGGTCCATCCGAATTCGGGCACTCGGCGCTGGATCCTGATCAATTGAATCTGCACTCAAATCAAATCGAATATATGTATAGTACGTATATTGCAGGTGAGGTGAGCTAATTCGTCGGCGAAGAGATCGAGTAGCTATAGGTGAATGAATGAGAGTTTGGGAGACGGACCAGCGCGACGGTGGAGACGAGGGCGTATGCGGCGGAGAGGGAGAAGAAGGCGCCGTCCTGCCATGCCGGCGACTCGTTGACTTCCTCCCAGAAACCCCGTAACGCCGCCGCAGAAGAAGCTGCCACGACCGCCGGCGACGAAGAGGAAGAGGACGACTCCCTCATCTCCCCCTCTCTCGCCTTCCTTCCCCTTGACTCTTTCTTTTTCTTTTTCTGTGTGCGCGCGAGTTGGGATGCGAGAGGATAGCTGCGGAGAAGAAAAGGGTGAGGGGTAGTGGTGGGTCCCACGCATCAGTCTGTCGTCTGTTTCTTTCTTCCTGGCCTCGGGCGCTTCGGGGCCCACCAAACAGTGACCAGCCGGGGGCGGTGGCCGGCGTCACGTCAGCAGATTGTACGTGGACAGCTGGGCTCCACGTGGCGACCGATACCGCTATTCAGGGCCCACTGTCAGCGACACAAGACCGAGTCATGTCCTAATGATAGGATATGGCCCAAAGTGGAGTTCATTCCAAAATGGATAACATTGCATCGCACCGTCTCATATCAAATTACTAATAACAAGATAATAAAAAAAATTCAACGTGTGGTCTATTCTAGTCCATGCTTAATTTATTTTAAAATTTGCCACACATTATATTTAAGGAATACACCTATTCATCTATTTGAATAAAAATATTTAGAATCCAATTTAGTTTAAAACCAATTCATCCGTGTTCAAATCCTAAATTGACACGGGTACTCGCAATTACGTTTAATTATTCTTTCAGTGGTATGCGACGTACCCGTCGACGGCGAGACATCCATGGTGACTTCGTTAATCTCAAAATTATCGGTCCAATATTTCGGAGATGCTCATGGGGGTATGGTGTGCTTGTGTTCGTTCATAGGGGTGAGTATACACGCGTTATGGACACCTGCATTTGTACTATGTTTTAGTAAAAGAAAAAGTTTTTTGATTGAGCAATTTTACGGTTCTTGAGGAGGTACCATGAGGTACCATTTTTTCTATTGTAAATTTGGTACCTCTTGGTATCTAGGTACCTCATGGTACCTCCTCAAGGACCGTAGAATTGCTCTATGATTACTTATTTTTCGAATAGCGCAGCGAATATTTTGTTTCAATAATTCCGTTAACAAGCTAAATAGACCAGCATAACCGACAAAAACTAGTACTCCCTCCGTTTCCATACTGTATGAATGTGGGCAATGCTAGAAAGTCTTACAATATGAAACAGAGGAAGTACTATCAAGCAAAATTTTAACATGCTACCCTATTGCGTGTTATCTTCAATATAATTACAGTTCTTTCATGTCTTTTCCAAAGAGCAATGAGAATTTATGCTTATAATTTGCAGGGTTATCCGTATTAAAGACACGCAAAACCATGAAATTTGCAGCACATACGAGGAAGGTAATCTTTCAGATATCCGTATGATTTACTATTATTTAATCTCTATGACAAAGGTGGTTTAGAATTGCAGACGAGGGAGGTTAAGTAGCACAATGCAGTGAAATGTGAATGAAAAAGAGAATTTTGAAAAACATACTGACTGAGACAAGACCGAATCACCACATAGCAACCTATTATTGTTCCTCTTTCAAGTATGGATAACCGGGACAAGTATTACAAGCACACCCCGAACCCATCGCCTGCACATAATTGCGCATCATGCCGCAAGACATCCTCGTGTAGCACGCAAAAGTTGCGACCATTGGTGTCGTCTTCCTGAACAACCAATCAGCCCTGAGTGCCACGTCAGGCTATCTCCCTATCGACTACAGCTTATCGAAAGGCTCGGGCCACCTGCTCGAAGTGTTTAATCACTCCACCCATCAAGTTGTCGATTGCCTCCAGTTTCAATCAATCTTGAACGTCATGTCTACCCATCTCCCTATTAAAAGCAACTTATCAAACAATCAAGACTGCTTGCTCAAAGTGTCTAGCTCCATCGATCAAATTTCTGTTGATCGCCAACGTGCTCCACATTGCACAATATCATATCACGAACACTATGCGTAACCTTGCACAGTGTGAGCACCTCCATCGTCCCTCTTTCATTGGATCTCCCTCCAGGCCAGGTTCTTATATCACTTGTTATACAAACCGACTCTGAAATCGACATTGGTAACTGGACGTAGAATAATGTCATAGAAGATACAAAGATTAGGATGACATTGACGCGATATTTGGTAATAGAGTTCAACGATAGCCTACATATCCGATGCATTGATTATAGGTGCTCCTCGTTGTTCCAGCATAACTACAACGTATCAGGGTAGTCACGACCATCGAGCGGTTATTCGGCCAGCAAGTTTTCCCTTGCCTATGCATCGCACTCTCGTCATTTGGTCACAATATATGTGCCTCTCTATTAAGAGATCATATGATAGATCTGACTCTAATTTATGTTGTGTACCTATTACAACTCCAATTTCTAATTTATATAACAAACTTCGGAAGAGCATATTCGGTACAAATTCTAAAAAATGCAGAATTTTTGTTATGTCAGGTAGTATATGCAACTGTATTCTAACGTACATGTCTGAATCATAGCTCGAGTGCTGTTTCTAGCTAGCCAAAATGAAATGCTCACAGCTAGCTGCACACCTGAAATTGATCAAATAAGCAAATAGCAGCAGGTTAATTATATTATTGGGGAACAGCTAGCTGGTATATGGAGACTGAAGATCATAATAATATATCTGAAGTCGCGCGGCATCTTTTTAATTAAGAGCAAATTTAAACTCTATGTGACTGAGTAACAAAAAGAAAATATTATAACCTTGAAGTATTTGAATATGATATAACAGACAGGCAGTCCGTTGCTCTTTATTTAAGGGGTGCGAAAATCCAAAAAATAAAAAAGAATTAAGAAGAAGAAGAAGAAGAAGAAGAAGAAGAAGAAGAAGAAGAAGAAGAAGAAGAAGAAGAAGAAGAAGAAGAAGAAGAAGAAGAAGAAGAAGAAGAAGAAGAAGAAGAAGAAGAAGAAGAAGAAGAAGAAGAAGAAGAAGAAGAAGAAGAAGAAGAGAAGAGGAGAAAATGAAAGGAGAGAAGATCAGAACTGCTCTATGTTGTTCGTTCACCTCGTACACGGTCCTGTCCAAGTATCGAGTCTATATTATACCAATGTGATTTTTTTTAAACATTCCTTACACCCACTCTTTTTTTCAGTTCCAGCGTCCTTTTGTGATATGAACCTACTACTGCAAATTCATAAACTCGTGTTGCATATTTCTTAGGCCCGATCTTGTGGCAGAACTAGGTAGTTCGTTAACTCGCTACACGGTTCTTGTCAATAAGATCGAGTCTATAAATATGCAAATGTGATTTTCTCTGTGAATATAACAATTTCTTAATTCATATTCTTGTCACTTGTAAAAATTGCTCATGAATGATGCTCTCTACTCCTTTTATAGATATTATTATGTTAATAAATATATATTCCAATTTCTATTTTTCTATAGGTAAGTATATTGTCTCTTTCCTATATGTATCTGTAACTGATATCATTAATTTTGCAATTTCCAAGATATATTATTTTTCTCTCGTAGCCGCGTAACAACAAATCTTTGCCTATTTTCAATATATCATATTCTCATGTTTCATTTATGTATATATCGTTGCACACATAAGTAAAAAAAATATGAAAAAAAAATATACTTTCCTACTAGCAACGGCCTCATGAATATTAACGACTTGCACCGGATTTGCATGCGCAATTAGCTGACCGCTCTCGCACTCCCGAACGCGATATTGACCGATAGCCGTCGGCTGTCGCCACCTACGGGGATTTATCAGTCCGATTAGGGTGGGTGGGCCCGCCGCAACGTATCGAGCTAGCCGACCGTGATAACCGTCTGCGCTCCCGCCCGCGACAATAGCGCGAGACCGCCGCGCCTCGCTGGCGCATAGCGCGAAGCCGCTCCGGCCTCACGCGTCCAGACGGCCCCCGCCTCGGTCGTCGGCGCGAGCCGACACGATACCGCACGCGTTATCCACCGCACTCCAAGCTCGAGACGCTCGTGGCCTGCGTGCGTCAGGCGCGTCGACGGCCCACGCTTTCCGATTTACAAAATGCGATATCCGCTTCGCTCTCGCGCTTTCCAAATGCGAGACTCGACGCATTACCCCTCTCTCTCTCTCTCTCTCTCCATTGAGCGATAGGCCGCCGCTTTCGGCGCATGTTTACGCGCTATCGCTCTCTCGCGCATTCAAGGCGCGACACCGGTATATTTCTCAAAATTCCCCTAATCACCTAATTCCTTGCAATTTCCAGTCAAAAACAATATATTTCCAAAATTTTTTCTACAAATGCTAGGCTAGGTAAACAGAAGATCTGAAGATGCACATGACTCTCGTTAATATAAACTGTTATATGACGGTAAAATAGATTGAGAAAATGTTCTACATACCTTGAGATCCAAACTGTTTGTCAATCAACAGGGTGGTCCAATCGGTCAAACCACGTAAGTTGAACGACGGAAGAAACTCCATCAATTCAGTTTCCAAGAAACACAAATGACATTTAAAATATGATCTTAATGCATCAAACAACTGAAATGTTCTTTTCTAACTTACCTTGAAGAGGAAAGTCTTGAGAGTTATCTGACATGAGCTATAACATTCATACTGACATTCATCTTTTGCAACTTCGTCCCCAAAGGAATTGGGCACAATCTAAAGCTTGCAAATTTGTTAGAAGCTTTGCTTTGCAAGTGAGTACATAACTGTCCATACCTTGCAACAATGAAAGTACCATTCTGACAGTTCACTGCACTCTTTGCCACTTACTCGTGTCTGGAAAGCTAGTGGACAAACTGGAGAGTTGAAATGGCACAATTTCTCAAGCACAAAGAACCAAGCACTGAACAGTGAGAACAAAAACTAAGACATAAATTGCTTATGTTAAAATGATGGTGATAAAAAAAAGACAAATACCATTTGTCATAAAGACTAGTAGAGAAATTTCTGTAACTTGTTCAACATACATGAACAGTTCTAGTGTCTAAAGATTCCTTATTAATTTCATCCAGTTCATACATCTGAGATCCTCAGACCTAATATAAGTGGCAACGGCCCACATGTTTTCAGACCTAGCAATTATGATAGCACTGACCTAGAACTTGCAGTTAAAGAACTAGGCTCCTATTTGAGTTCCATGCCGTTCAACTTCCATGGACAGCAAAAGTGTTCCGAAAAGACCCACATGGCACAAGAGACTATGCTTAGATGTAGATATATCATGTATGGATGTTTATGCTTTGCTTTAAATTACTGGGTTCCTCTTGAAGAAAATCAACTGCCGCCCTTTAAATCCAAGGATCTGTCTGCAGCAACTTGCCATACCTTTATGGTCTGTAAGCAGTAAGAGTGCGCTAATTTTATTCTTATGCGTCCTCAACTTAATAAATTGTTCCCTCTTGGTGCGCTTGTCTGACTCATGGTCTTTTCTATCAAGTTTGATTACTTACATTACCAACATTGATTCCCTACAGCAATCAATCTAACTTGCAGGGGATAGTGCTAATAGTGACAGTGAAAGCAAATTTACTAATCAGTTGCAAACTTTACACAGGCAAAGATGTGGAACAGACTGGTGCACTTCTAACAGTTTGATTTATAGAGGGACCTAAATACCTAACTAGCTAAATAAATGCTAAGCAATATAGATCAGGAGCAGGGTGTGGTGGTCCTATTGTGATAAGAACATAAACATACTGGCTGATGGCATTGTAAAGGCCGTGTAGTAGATTGGAAGTTGCTAAGTTTGAGGGGTTACCCATTGACATTTGCAGTTAGATATCTGCCTGAGCATTTGCTTTAGCAGATGATGCACTACTGGATAGCCATCTGAGCACGACGTTCCTGGCAGCTTATAAGGCGATTGTGGGCTGATGCCGATGTAGCTTGTCAAATCCGCCGTCTTGCAAATGAGAGATCTTTCTAGAGGACGGATGCGTTGATGAGCAGTTCTGGGCAGGTCGGGGCATGGCGGCATGTCTGCGTTTGACATGTGTATGTATCGATATTCTTGGTGACTAGGCCTTGCGTAGAGTCATAGAGGAGTTGTCGAGTGACAGCTTTGTCGAGAGGGTGTCAGTCGACGGTGACGAAAGTCGGGGCTATGTGAAACCTCGTGAACGTCTTTGGCGATGGAGGTTGAATGGGTGCAGCAAAGTGTAGTGGGAGCTATCATCACTAGACGGCCCTGGCTAACGAAATAGGCACGTGGCTGAACGATCGAAGTAGTGCAGAGTAGATTAGCGACGAGTGGGAATCCGAAAGCAAGAGGAAGCCAGTCTGGCTTGCTGGACTGTCGCAATGAGGATGTGGAAGCATGGGCTCTGGAGCTGGGGGCAGCAGATGACATTGGCGAGGAACGGGCGAAAGGACGCAAAGCATCGACAGCAGTGGTGGTGATGAGGTCCCGACAGCAGTAAAATTCAATGAGCACTTGGCCTGCATCCACCAAAATTACATTGCATCTTGGCAATTACTCCTTACTTGTACTGTTAATAAGTAACCTTGTTAAGATGAAAGAAGAAGGAGAGGTAATAAGGGTAAACCTGACAAGTTAGGAGGGTGGGTGTTGAAAGAATGGCGCCGAGAGGGGCGGGGCGCGAGGAAGGACGCAAGGGGTTGGGAGCCGTGGGTGAGAAGCTGTGGCATTTCAGCCGCTGCCGTCCCTCCTCTTCCTCCACAGCAATGCAAAATGCAAATCCAAATAAATTGGCAACACCGCAGGCTGCCGACACTGCGCAATTTATATTTATTTAATTAACGGATTTAGAGCAGTGCCATTACACATAACATAAAAAATACAGATCAAAATCAAAGAAAACAACCCAATTGATTTGGTGAAACAGAGAAGAAATGCATGGGTAAACTGGAAAGGAAAGGAAACAGAGGAAGGGATCAAGAAGTGCAGAAGTACTGACAGAGGAGCAGGAAGATGAGGAGGAGGCGACCGCGGGGGGCCATCCCATCCGCGGCGTCGGCGACGGAGGAAGGCGCGGAACTCTTCACTTGAGTCGAGCTAGCTGGAAGTTGAAACTTAGAAGAGTAGAGGAGGGCGAAACGAAGAAGAAGAAGAAGAGGAGAAAAGTGGAGAAACGTAGGCAGGCAGGCAGGCGGACTAGCAGCAAAAACCTGCAAATTCGCTACGTACACCGCCCCCTTATACTCCAATTCAAATGCATGCCTTTTGACTTGTGGACTCCCTACTCCTCCTCCAAACAAATAAGTACTCCAATTATAAAATTATATACGTCGCGCCAAGACCGATTGAAAACAAAATCAATGCTGTACCCCTGTCTCTTGTCTTCTACAATCTCTCCTCTATCTCGCATACCCTTCAATCCTCTAAATTACTTGTCTTTTGTTTCACGTTAATTTCGATGTCCTAATAAAAAGATATTCTAGCTGGACTATCGAGCCCTATAATACTGGCTCGCGTTCACCTTAACGGAACGGGTTCCCTCTCGAGCGTTCCATTCGACAAAACTAATCCTATGTGTGGCGTGCTTCTTTAAATGTACCGCTACATGTGCAAATAAAGTGCTCAGTGTGGTCAGACATGACACTTCCTTTTTTCACGTAAATATATGATATATGACATGAAAGTTTATTATAAATATATATATCCTCATGTTAACCAATATTAAATACTCATCTTGAATTTGTCAAAAAGATTAAAGACGGCCTCTCAATTTTTTAAATTTGTTTTTGATATGTTTCAAGTCAACCTTTCAAAAGAAAAGAGAGTTAAGTATTGACCCACTTGCATCATTTTAGATGTGATATAATATGATCTTATCGATATTTATTATAGATGCACTAGTAGTAAAATACTACTACTATAGAGAGAGACTTAGGCAATTAAATCATCAGAGTTTTGTAGGAGTAAGCCAATGTTTGAAGAGCGGAGAAGGGAGGGAGGGTTTGGGGGTAGAAAGGCAGGGTAGGCATAGTAGAGGAAGAGTGTGGGGCAGGCCTGAAGTATTGATGTGGACATAAATACGTGCATTACTGCACTGAAAAGAGAAATGTGGTTCCCCTGCCACGCGGTGGTCTGCTCCCCTTATCTCTCACTGCGCACTCGGGACCGCCCCACCGCACACGCGGTCCCACCCGTCACGTACGTCTACGGTATGGTTACTCTCTTCCGTCTTCCCTGGTTAGGAGTAATTGCTCTCTCCGTCCGGCCCACCTGTCAGTGTGGGGCCATGGCGAAGAACAGAAGAAGCTAGCGACACCACAAGGGACGCAAAGGGAAGCCATGCGTTGTCGTATGCCTTACAACCAAACTATTAAAACAAGGTCCCCGATCCAACATGTAAATGGACACATTACTGTCTGTACGAGACAATAAGGAGTAGTATACTCATTGTCCGTTGACACGCTATTCAAATTATACGAAATGGCTAAAATGGCATATGCATATTTATTTTATAATTGGTTTTTATATCTATATTTATACAAAACTTTTTCGCTGATGGTTGTAAGACAAGGTTAAGCGGAGGAAGCCATAGTGACCACTTTAAAGCGATGAGGTATAGCGAAGTTACACAACCACAAACTCATACCATAGGACATAAATAGCTAGTCTGGAATTCAATTCACAACTTTAAACAACGCTAACTTTAGCAGCCCTCAAATGTGCATACGAATTTCATTTCGTGCTCCAAGTATTTAATGGAAAAGCTCCTAGATGCCCTCCTTCCAAAGGATCCAGCCTCATCTTAAAAATTTCATTATGGGTTGTCAAAAATTTAAGAAACAGGGTGCTATGCCATCTGTCATGGGCCTTTGTGCCCTATAACTTTGTTTGGGAACCTTGACCCAATAAAGTGCGCCTCAACTTGGGTGAAGATACGGCCGTAAGGATTCTTGGTCGTTCTCCTACTCGTTACATAGTTAGTTACCTCTTTAGGTCTCTTAAGTTTATTTTAGATTAAAAGTTAACGCATTGCTATTTTTCCTATAAATTCGTAATCGGTTATATCACCGTTTTCTCGTTACGGAACCCTAGCTTTGAATTTCTATTTTGAAATATCAGATAGAGGAAGAGAAGAAAGAGAGTAGCACCAATCTCGACTTTGCGCACATCGCCGTTGGAGTGAGTAGACGAGGTGGAGAAGCCGCCTAAGGCGAGCATACACACTACTGTCGGTGGCAAGAGAGAAGATAAGGTAGACAAGGGCAAATTAGTTGCAAGGATATTTGATAAAACACACCGAAATGAAGCTTTATGTAGTGGCTAAGTGGCTATCTCAAAATAGAGCATGTAGAGTTAAATAGCATGCGTTACAACTTAAAAATAGATGAAATTGTAAGTGGCGTATTAGGAACTGTAGAATATATTTTTAATAAAAATGACTACCCTTGTGGAATGAGGCTTCCTCTCCACCTAACCTAGCCATGTTTAGTTCCCAAAAAACATTTTCGTAAAAATATCACATCGGAATCTTTGGATATATGTATGATGCATTAAATTAGATAAAAGAAAAACTAATTGCAACAGTTGCCATGTAAATCATGAGACGAAATCTTTTGAGCACTAATGAGTAATGATTAGACATAAGTGCTACAGTAACCCACATGTGCTAATGAGGCTTTAATTAGGCTAAAAGATTCGTCTCGCAGTTTCAGACGAGTTTATGAAATTATTTTTTTCATTCGTGTCCGAAACACCTCTTCCCATCCGGTGTAAACGTCCGATGTGACCCCAAAAATTTGTCATTCATCCTATAACAGGCCCCTAAGATTATAGTTTGGGACAAACCCGTGCATTGCATTACAACTGCACTGCCAACCTGCACTGCATGGAAAGTGGTTTGGCTGTAAACTAACACAACAGCACACCTCTGTAACGCTTAAACAGTGCACTGCATACTGAGAGAACTATACATACTACACAAGCCCCAACAATTTCATTCATCATTTAATGGAAGCAGCTGACTATCCATCCAAGTAACAAGGCCTTGTGACGCTTTCAAATCATTTACAGCTCAAGCACTACCAGCAATCCCGCTCCTCTGGCCAGGCGCATTCTAGTTTGTTTTTTCTTTTCTTTTTGGGAGTTGTTCAAAGTTTTCCACATAACGTAACATGACTAAGTACAGTAGTAGTATAATAACATCAGTTTGATGTGTAAACTACACTAGGAGGCCTCTAGCTAGTTGATTGGGGTGGTAGCTGCGCTGACACCCCGCTTAGGAGGGGCTCCGAGGATGAAAGGACAAGAGCTGAAAGGCAGTATCATCTGTCCAACTGTACACCATAAATCCTAATGCACATGAAGCAATAGTCCAGGGCAGGCATTTATCAATATCCTACAGTATGTACCAGTTCCAAATGTCTTAATACTGGACTAGAGTAGTTGCTTACCATATAGTAGAAGAAATCAAGATTGGATGTGCCAAAACCTCAGGAATACATCAGAATCAAAATCTTGAATATCGCCAACCTACAATCAAGTCAAACCAAAAGAAGAGAAAAAAATCTGTTATTACAAGAACACAAAACGAAACCACATATCTATATATATGTCCGATGTTTCGGCACAGTATTTGTAAACCATAATATATGTGCTCTATAGCACAACACTTCCATAGTTATATGTTTCAGCGTCTCACCAATAGGTCAACTCAAGTTCCCTTTCAGACCAACCAGAAAAAATAAAGTGTGATTCTTGATACTTGAATGCCTTCAATGAGTCATGATGAATCAAGTACTTACCACTATGCACCTTATCAGGAAACAAGCACAGCAGATTGCAGTCACTGTACCTAACCTTGCGACATTTCAAAAAAACAACGGTAGAATGAAAATTCTGTAGCCACAAAACAGTTTATAGATGTTTCCACTCAAGTTGCAATCTGTGACAAACAATGTAAAGTCTGTAGACCACACAATATTAAAGATTTTTTTTCAATTTTCTATTCTAATCAAATTATTGAAACAAACAAATAACAAGAAGAACGATGATTCCTCTCAAGGGCTGAAAAATAACCATGTTTAACTGTGGACAAAAGATAGTAGTATCGCACCATCGATTGAGGTGGGTCCAGATTATAGCTGTGCATTGGTCAAATACATTTAACTGCAGTTTTATGAACAATAACAACTGTAATATCCCGACTATAAACAAAAGCACTAGAGTTGGTAGCTCTTTTAGTTTCACACACAAGCAAATGCATCATGCTAGTTAGGCACTATTAAAGGATAGTTATATTCATAATTAGAGTTGTTATCGCAAAGGGTAGGCCAACACAACATATAAATACAGTTTACAGGACTACATGAAACATCAAAGTTACAAACATAACAAGCAATTCGTGTTCAATGCTCCTCATTTTCTAGTATTGAATAAGAACTAATATTGGTGTGGCTAAATATCAGCCAAATGATAGGCTCGAAAAACTAATCAAACAGATAAATTTATTTACAACAGCCAGTTTCTATGTGCACCAAACAGGAAATATGTTTAAATTAGAACAAGTTTTGAAGCGTGCAGGCACCTCATAAAGCTTCTTTTTTCGCCCCCTTAGATTCAATGGGAAACGTCTCAGCAAGAAGAACAGCCTATCACAGATTAACACAGCTTACAATTCATTCAGAAAGGAAATAAATAGTGAACAATTAAGGCAGTGAATAGAATATGGGCACAAGGCTTTGGACGTGGAGTTACCTTCCACCATATACTGAAAAGCCAAGAAGAGCCACAAAAGAGACAACTACTATGAAGATTTTGCTGACCCAGCTCAACCAATGGGTTGTCGTTGATTCCGAGGTATACCCAAAACAAACCTGTCGACAAGCCCAATGAGATGTAGCAATTCTAGGCTTTATAGCTAGTTAGAAAGATGATGTACCTACGCAACATCACTTGGGACACAGAAAAGTACTAGGTACTTATGAAGATGGGGTTTTACAGGAAGAAGAAGAAAGCTACTACAGCTGTATATAGTGTGTGTGCAAAGATGAGACTGAACAGACCTGAATTGTGTAAATGATGGCATTGACGGCTATGTATATAATCCTTAACTTATCTGTTGGGAGACTCCGGCCTGCAAAAAATGAAGACGAGTCACTGATTGGAATAATGGATAACAGATGGGCAGTGAAGAAAAAGGGGATGTGAAAAGCAAGCTTGCCTGATGGTATATTTCTGCCCAGAAGAGACAAGCAGAGTGTAGGTGGAAAAACAACAAGCCGGGGAGGTCTAAGCAGCACCAACTTATAAACCTGTGGAGGCCGGTTTTTTTGAATCAATCATCAGTTGTTGATGTTAATTTTTAGTAGTACTAGTATTCAAGTAAGTGGGGTCTTACTTTTGTGGAGGAAGGAAGACCTGGAGATGGAATCCAAAGACGAGAGCACGGACTGCAGCAGAAAAACAAGTGTTCAATTGTGAGGAAACAGTAAAAATTAACTCCAGAAATTAATGATACGAGCATCAGCAAACGCGAGTGAATTAAAATAATAAGAAGAAGAAAGAAGAAAAGAAACAGGGGATGGGGTCGTGGGACGTTGCATTAAACCTCCATTGAACAGGAAGTTCATGAGGTGAAAGACCTTTCTGCGTTGTCCATCCGAATTCGGGCACTCGCGCTGATCCTGATCAATTGAATCTGCACTCAAATCAATCGAATATATATATCGTACGTATATTGCAGGTGAGGTGAGGTGAGGTGAGGTGAGCTAATTCGTCGCGAGAGATCGAGTAGCTATTAGGTAATGAATGAGAGTTTGGGAAGACGGACCAGCCGCGAACGGCGGACGAGGGCGTATGGCGGCGGAGAGGGAGAAGAAGGCGCCGTCCTGCCATGCCGCGACTCGTTGACTTCCTCCCAGAAAACCCCGTAACGCCGCCGCAGAAGAAGCTGCCACGACCGCCGGCGACGAAGAGGAAGAGGACGACTCCTCATCTCCCCCCTCTCTCGCCTTCCTTCCCCTTGACTCTTTCTTTTTCTTTTCTGTGTGCGCGCGACGTTTGGGATGCGAGACGGATAGCTGCGGAGAAGAAAAGGGTGAGGGTAGGTGGTGGGTCCCACGCATCAGTCTGTCGTCTGTTCTTTCTCTTCTGGCCTCGGGCGCTTCGGGGCCCACCAAACAGTGACCAGCCGGGGGCGGTGGCCGGCGTCACGTCAGCAGATTGTACGTGGACGCTGGGCTCCACGTGGCCGACCGATACCGCTATTCAGGGCCACTGTCAGCGACACAAGACCGAGTCATGTCCTAATGATGGATATGGCCCAAAGTGGGTTCATTCCAAAATGGATAACATGCATCGCAGCCGTCTCATAATCAAATTACTAATAACAAGATAATAAAAAAAATTCAACGTTGTGTCTATTCTAGTCATGCTTAATTTATTTTAAAATTTGCCACACATTATATTTAAGGAATACACCTATTCATCTATTTGAATAAAAATATTTAGAATCCAATTGAGTTTAAAACCATTTCATCCGTGTTCAAATCCTAATTGACATGGGTACTCCGCAATTACGTTTAATTATTCTTTCAGTGGTATGCGGACGTACCCGTCGACCGGCGAGAATATCCATGTGACTTCGTTAATCTCAAATTATCGGTCGCAATATTTCGGAGATGCTCATGGGGGTATGGTGTGCGTGTGTTTGTTCATAGGGGTGAGTATACACGCGTTATGGACACCTGCATTTGTACTATGTTTTAGTAAAAGAAAAAGTTTTTTGATTGAGCAATTTTAACGGGTTCTTCGAGGGAGGTACCATGAGGTACCATTTTTTCTATTGTAAATTTGGTTACCTCTTGGTATCCTAGGTACCTCATGGTACTCCTCAAGGACCGTAGAATTGCTCTATGATTACTTATTTTTCGAATAGCGCAGCGAATATTTTGTTTCAATAATTCGTTACAAGCTAAATAGGACCAGCATACCGACAAAACTAGTACTCCCTCCGTTTCCATACTGTATGAATGTGGGGCACATGCTAGAAAGTCTTACAATATGAAACAGAGGAAGTACTATCAAGCAAAATTTTAAACATGCTACCCTATTGCGTGTTATTCTTCAATATAATTAACAGTTCTTTCATGTCTTTTCCAAAGAGCAATGAGAATTTATGCTTATAATTTGCAGGGTTATCCGTATTAAAGACACGCAAAACCATGAAATTTGCAGCACATACGAGGAAGGTAATCTTCTCAGATATCCGTATGATTTACTATTATTTAATCTCTATGACAAAGGTGGTTTAGAATTGCAGACGAGGGAGGTTAAGCAGCACAATGCAGTGAAATGTGAATGAAAAAGAAAAATTTTGAAAAACATACTGACTGAGACAAGACCGAATCACAACATAGCAACCTATATTGTTCTCTTTCAAGTATGGATAACCGGGACAAGTATTACAAGCACACCCCAACCCATCGCCTGCACGCGCATCATGCCGCAAGACATCCTCGTGTAGCACGCAAAAGTTGCGACCATTGGTGTCGTCTTCCTGAACAACCAATCAGCCCTGAGTGCCACGTCAGGCTATCTCCCTATCGACTACAGCTTATCGAAAGGCTCGGGCCACCCTGCTCGAAGTGTTTTAATCACTCCACCCATCAAGTTGTCGAATTGCCTCCAGTTTCAATCAATCTTGAACGTCATGTCTACCCATCTCCCTATTAAAAGCACTTATCAACCATCAAGACTGCTTGCTCAAAGGTCTAGCTCCATCGATCAATTTCTGTTGATCGCCACGTGCTCCAACATTGCACAATATCATATCACGAACACTATGCGTAACCTTGCACAGTGTGAGTACCTCCATCGTCCCTCTTTCATTGGATCTCCCTCCAGGCCAGGTTTTTATCATAACACTTGTTATACAAACCGACTCTAAAATCGACATTGGTAACTGGACGTAGAATAATGTCATAGAAGATACAAAGATTAGGATGACATTGACGCGATATTTGGTAATAGAGTTCAACGATAGCCTACATATCCGATGCATTGATTATAAGGTGCTCCTCGTTGTTCCAGCATAACTACAACGTATCAGGGTAGTCACGACCATCGAGCGGTTATTCGGCCAGCAAGTTTTCCCTTGCCTATGCATCGCACTCTCGTCATTTGGTCACAATATATGTGCCTCTCTATTAAGAGATCATATGATAGATCTGACTCTAATTTATGTTGTGTACCTATTACAACTCCAATTTCTAATTTATATAACAAACTTCGGAAGAGCATATTCGGTACAAATTCTAAAAATGCAGAATTTTTTGTTATGTCAGGTAGTATATGCAACTGTATTCTAACGTACATGTCTGAATCATAGCTCGAGTGCTGTTTCTAGCTAGCCAAAATGAAATGCTCACAGCTAGCTGCACACCTGAAATTGATCAAATAAGCAAAATAGCAGCAGGTTAATTATATTATTGGGGAACAGCTAGCTGGTATATGGAGACTGAAGATCATAATAATATATCTGAAGTCGCGCGGCATCTTTTTAATTAAGAGCAAATTTAAACTCTATGTGACTGAGTAACAAAAAGAAAATATTATAACCTTGAAGTATTTGAATATGATATAACAGACAGGCAGTCCGTTGCTCTTTAATTTAAGGGTGCGAAAATCCAAAAATAAATAAAGAAGAATTAAGAAGAAGAAGAAGAAGAAGAAGAAGAAGAGAAGAGGAGAAATGAAAGGAGAGAAGATCGATGGAGGGCCTGAAGTATCCATGGCTTGCTGATGGCCATGGCAATCGTACACGTAGAGATGTGATGTGACCGGATCGGATCGGAGCTAGACAGGAGGGGCTTGCCGCGGCCCATGGTGAAGCCGCGGGTGCCGTCGGGCATCCTGGGGCCGTGCGCGTGGGGAGGCGGCTGGCGTGGGCTGGAGGGGCACTTGTGGCGGGGGCTCGCCGGCAGCTTGTGACGAGGGCTCGCCGGCTCGAAGTGCCCACACTGCCGGCGGGGGCCGACTGCGGGCTGTGCGGCGCCGCCACCTGCAGCTTCCCTCGGCCCCCTCGCGCCCACCCTCCTCCTTTCTTGCTGCTGCTGTTCATCATCATCTGCTGCTCCCCGCCCTGATCGTGACCCGCCGCCTCCGCCGACAACTCCCCCGCCGTCGCCGTCGGGGATAAGTCCGTCGACATCGGTGACTGCTCGTCGTCCGAGTTGAGGTCGAACTCCGTCCGCTTCAGCCTCATCACCGACTTGGGCTGTCCACCGACGCGACCATGCATGCATCAAAAATCATTTCAAAATTTAAATTTAAATTGATGATCCAATTGCCCGATTATTATAGTTTAATTTGGGATGGATCATATATAAAAATTTAGTACCGATCGCCTGAGGACGGTGCGCACCCGAAGGCCTTTCTCCAGTTCCGTTCGTCGTTCAGCTTCTCCACCTGCATACATGCATGCATTCCACTTGATTTCTTTTCTCCTTGCATATATTTATTCACATGCTCCTCTCCATACTCGTAAAAGTCGTTTAGGACAATGTTTAAGTCAAACCTTAGAAATATAAATTATGAATAACTCTCAAGTTGTTGAGTTTGAAAATGTAAAAATTATATGAATAGATTTGTCTTGAAAAATACTTTCATAAAAGTATACATATATCACTTTTCAATAAATATTTTTATAGAAATAAAGAAGTTAAAGTTATGTTTTGGAGACCGTGTCGCTGTCCTAAACAACTTCCTTTACGAGTATGGAGGGAATACTGTATTAATTCTTTTGGAAAAACAAAACAGCTACTCTACTCTACTCACTGCTTTCTTCAGCTTGCTGCGAGCTCTCGTACTCCACCAGTGCATGCATCTACACACAACAATTTCTGAGTGAGTCGTCTGCTACAGTACAACAAACTTTATCGCTGACAAAAAAAACCCACGTCGCTCTCGCGTGGACGGCTCGTGGGTGAAACCCTAGCCACCCGCGCCGCCGCCCCCTGGCCCTCCCACCCTCCTTGCCACCTCGCCACGCCGGAGCCCAAGCGGCCAGCCAGGAAGGCGGCGATGGGAAAATCAACCCCAACGAAGCTCTTCCTTGGCGCGGGAGGCGGAGCAGCACGAATCTTGTGCGGAGACCGGTGGCCGAAGTGGTTTGGCGTGGCGGATCCAGCCACGCAGGAGGCGGATCTGGCTTCCCACGGCCAAATCAAGAGAGGATAGCCCCGACGGTGGCGCTTGCCGAGACGGTGGCAATCCGGTGGAGGCGTAGGGTGGAGCGAGGAGAGGCGTGCACAGAGAGAAGGCGTCGTGCGGCGCAAATGCGGACATTGCCAACACGGCGACACGACGCGGCAGGCGAAGGCTGGCGTGGGCGACAGCAGGAGACCGTCGCGGCCTGTGTCGCGTGAGAGTGCGGGGCAGGCTTGACTGGCGGTGGGTGCTGGTGGCGGCGGGTCGAGTTGGCAGAGGTTGTGCAGGTGGCGGAGCTCGAGAGTGGCAACGGCTGGAGTGGTAGGT
>CM020184.1:617251-660679 GCA_009805545.1 Oryza longistaminata
GGTTTGCAGGCGAAAACCTAGCTCGGGACTACTCGAGCCGGCAACGGCAATGTTTTTGGACGTCGCGTCCCCCTTTGGGGTAATATCGAGCTACCACCCTTTCACCTTTGACAAGACCCCTCCAGGTGAAAACCAAGTCCTTTTGAACGGGCAACGGTGAAGTCTAAGACACCATGGTCTCTCTGAAGGCGTTGTCTAGGAGATCTTGTTCCTTGCTTTCGCTGCCTTCTCTCTAATTGGTCGTTGATGGCTCTTGGTTGTCTTCCATCAGGTTGAGGTGAGGGACGAGTGGACCTCTTTCTCTCTCGCCCTCTCCCTCTCCTCAATCTCTCTACATGAGGATAAGTGAAAGTCTTTCGACGTCCTTCTCGGGTTGAATCGGTGTTAGGCGGGGGCATTTGCAACCCCCCTTGTTGGCCTAGTGGCGATCAATCACGCTTAGCGGTGGTTGGTTTGGTGCTAGTGTCTTCTCCAGGGTGTGGTGTGAGGAGATATACTAACTCTCGGTAACGGTGTGTTTGTTTTCTTTGTTTTTCCTAGTTACGATCTCCGATGGTTGTAATCTTGTAATTTTTTTTCCTGCTATATCAATATAAACTTCGCACTATCTGGTGTGAGTAGTTAAAAAAAAAGTACAAACAAACAAACTGTGATGTATATATAGCTTAACAAAGTACTACTCAACATATAAATATACCTTGTTACTGACTAGAGTGTCTGACTTGGAAGCTCTTGCCGTGCTAGGCTCTTGAGGGTGGCACATCTTTATGTTCTTCACACTGCATATATATGCATGCCGGCCCACCCCATCGATCGATTTTTCACATATATGCATGCCAAGTAGTAATATAATTTATTTCAACAACGTAGGCACGTAGTAGTAATATAACACACACAAAACAATATACTCGTATATATACAAGGTGGGAAGCATGATATGCAACACGACTATATATCTGAGGCCCGGCGGCACATCAATTCCTGACCTTCCAACGACACCGAAGATTTTCTCCAGGCTGTTTCTCGATGAGTCCTCTGGCAAATTCTCAGCTATGATCATCCTTGACTGCGCGCGCGCGTACGTATATATAAACGTGCACCAACAATTAATTAATTTAAGTATCATATATATTTGTTTAATTTTGATTTGATTGTCACTATATATAGCTAGCTAGGTAGCTAATTAATCAGATATATACATATATGCATCGAGAGAGAGAGCAGAGTGATGAGACCTGAAGCTCCTCCTTGTGCTTCTCCGTGAATGGCTGCCTCCGCCGGACTTTCTTGCCGTCATCACTCACAATCTGCATGCACGAAAAATATATATATATATTAACGAAAACACACAGATGGATCGGAGTACGTACGTACCCAAAGCAAGTATATATGCAGTGAATTCGATGAACCATATATATACTATATCGATCGATCGATCGATCGATGCTAAATTAGTTAGTTAGTTAATTACCAGCTTGGTGGAGGTGCGAAGAGCCTTGACCAGCATTTGATTGGTTGCTCCAAGAGACTTGATCTTCTTCCAAGAAGCAATCACGGATAAGGGGACTGAATGCAAAATCACGTACGGTTTTAGGAGCTAATTAAGCTAGCAAGCAGAAATATATATATATATATATATATTATATATATAATATATATATATAATATATATATAATATATATATAATATAATGGAATAATGACGTACGTACGTACCGTAACCTTCAGAGTCTTTGTTCATGATCTTGAGCAAGAACTCGTTGGCGACGAGGTTAATGTCGCTGAATTGGTACTCGACCTGCTTGACGATCTTGTGGGGCATGTCGGCGGCGGAGGTGGGCTTGGGCTGCGCGCTGGCGCGGCGGCGGCGGCGGCGGGCGGAACTTGAAGTCGGGCATGAAGAAGACGGGCTCGTGGTCGTGGAAGAAGCTCCAGTGATCGGGCTGCACGTGGAGCCCGAGGGGGAGTAGAAGCTGCTGCTGCCGGCGGGCGCCGACATCGGGCTGGCCGTCGGCGACATGGCCGGCACGAACTCCGGCGCGTGCACGTTGAACTTGAATGCCGACGTCGGCGTCGACGCCTCCTCCACAACCACCACCGCCACCTGCTTATTATTATTGTTGTTGCCGTCACCACCGCTGCTGATGCTGCTCTCCTGCTGCGCCGCCGCATGGATCGATGATGGAAGAATTCAATCGAATGTGCCTGCTTGGATCGATCGATAGCTAGCGAAGCGACTGCATGCGTTGGATGGATGACAATATATATATATATATAAATGAAGTTAGATGGATCGATTGACCGAGAAGCTAAGGGGTGGAGGAGGAGAAGAAGAAGGAGGCCATGATTTTGTGAGGCGAGACCGTGTTTTTCTCCCGCGCAGATCGAGGTCAGCATGCAACTAATGGCCACTCGCTTACATGTAGGGCCATTCCTCCACCACCACCACTCGCCTTGCTTTCCTTAATTTATTATTCCTTCACGTAACTACGTAGTACAAACTAGATAGACTGGATCCATCTTCATTTTTACTACTACTAAAGATCTAGTACAAACTAGTAATGAGTTGGAGACGTACGTACGTACACTCAACTCTAGGAACCAAATTTATCATGTCCAAATTAAGGGCCCATTTGATTTGCAGGAAAAATATAGGAAATTTGAAAGATTTTAATCCTATGAAAAAAATTTCTATGAAAGCCTTTGAAACAAAGAATTGAATCATATACTATCCTTTAAAATTTCTATGGAATTTTAATCCTATAGAGATTTTGGAGGAAAGTTAGCGAGACGTCCAACCTCTTAGAAAAATTCCTTTGAGTCTATCTCTGTCATCCGATTCCTGCGTTTTTCCTGTGGTCCAATCAAACGGTCATTCTTAGGACCCCTTTGAATCACAGGAATGAAAAAAAGGAGGAATAGGAAAAACATAGGATTTTGAGAGGAATGTAAGTGTAAAACAGAGGATTGCAAAACACAGGAAAAATATAGGAATGACCGTTTGATTGGACCACAGGAAAAACACATGAATTTAAGAAGAGATAAAGACTCAAAGGATTTCTTCCATGAGGTTCTACCTCTTATTAAAATTCCTCCAAAACTTGTATGGGAAGAGGCATTCCATAGGAATTTTATAGGGTTTATTCCTTTGATTCAAAGGACTTTGTAGAAAAAATTCCTATAAAAATGAAATCCTCTAAAATTCCTATGAATTTCCTTTGAATCAAATGGGGCCTTATTTTTTTCCTGTATTTTCCAATCCTCTGTTTTACATCTGCATTCCTGTCAGAATCCTATTCCTGCGTTTTTTCATTCCTGCGATTCAAAGGGGCCTGCCTTCTCCTCCAAGGCTGTACGTATATTGATTGTGTACGTTGTGCCCTTAATTCTTGTCAGCAGTAGCAGAGCTAAGCTGCTGGACATGCCAAGGCAACTAATTCTCTTCGCCGTCGGCGTGCACAGATACAGTACATCGATCAGAGACAGAAAGAGGATCAGTTTCTCTTTGGGCTTAGCTTGTTTTGAGACACTAGAGTTATGGGCCGCGTAATCCCTTGTCGGTCCAACAAGAATAGATTGGGTGGGCCGTCAAACGTACGTATGTAAGCCCATGGTTGATATATATATAGTGTAGGTGCAATCTCTCAAAACGACTCACTCGATGTTTGATTTTGGGAAAGTGGTTTTTACTGATCGATGTGACTGGGTTGATCTAGGCTGTGTTTAGTTCAGCGTAAAGTTTGGATTTTGGTTGAAATTGGAGATGATGTGACTGAAAAGTTGTGTGTGTATGACAGGTTGATGTGATGGAAAAGGACCGAAGTTTGGATCCAAATTTTGGATCTAAACACTGCCCTAGTCTAACCAGCTGAATTGGCATGTGAGACCTGCACTGCACGTTGATGTCTCTCATACTCTTTCTTTATATTATGTGAATCCTCTCTTAATTTGTCAACACGAGTCACTGACAATTGATGAATGTGCCTCCGAATTTCATTTAATTTAAATTTGTCTTCCCTAGCTCCTTCGGTTGTTAAGCTGTTGCTTTTTTTAAGGAATCATATCGTTGACAATCTTCTATCAACCTCAATCGGGGAGTAGCTGTACATTTATCGTCGAATTTTAACTAAAAATTCGACAGATATAAATATAGTATAATCGTGATGTAATTATATTTTAACTCGCATGTAATTATAGTGTAACTTTCAAAAACTCCTAAGTGACATGCTATTTCTGTGAAAACGGAGGTAGTGACAGTGAATCCTCTCACATGTGTGTGGATTGTGATTTTTTTTCTCTCTCCTTTGCATAAATTTTAAAGCAAATCAAACGATTTAAAATTACATTGTACTATATTTACATATGTCAAATGTTTAGAAAACATTTATCGATAAATATATAGCAAAATCACAATCGAATTTTGTATCTCAATTTTCGTGGGAACACATCAATTTGATTAATTTCTACTCCGTCCGTTTCACAATGTAAGTCATTCTGATTCATTACATCAATATGAATGTGGGAAATGCTAGAATGACTTATATTGTGAAACGGAAGTAGCTACCACCCTATCGTAATCACTCCTCACACGACCTCTTCAATTGCTTTCCTTTATCTGGTTTCTTTATTCTTTTTAACGAACGAGCGTGCCTATGTATCTTATGATATGCCTACGTAAGTTGGTTGTTGCAACTTAATTAACAATTAACAAAGTAACAACATACATATGTCCCACTTGATTTGCAGCATGCCACCATCTTCATATCTGCTAGCTAATATATGCACGGGAATTTATATCCATCTCATAAAAAAATTCCATCTAGGATTCCAACAGTATCGAGAAAAGGGATAATATTTCTATAACAAACCAATGCAAGTTAATTTAATACTAATATTTGACAAGGGAGCAATTTACTACTCTATACATTCTTTTATTGTTTTTGTTGTTGCTGCTGCTGCTGCATTCTTCGTTGGTTTGAAAGATCAATGTAGTACATTCACCTGATTGAGACTCTAGAGAAGCAAAAAAAAAATAAAATTAAAACACATGTATAGTTAGTTAGGCTCTGAAATATGATGTTAGACACGCGCATCCAATCCAACTGAAAGAGAAACATGCACAAAATAATTTTATGAATAAAAAACAAAATATTCGTTATTGTCATGCTGCCTTATGTCCTACGCGACCTACCGATTGGCTTGATCTCAATGTGCACTGTCAACGTACAGCGGCTAGCTGTGCAACTGTCCTTAGAGCAAGTTTAATAGTATAGCCAACTACTAGCTCTCCAATTCATATATAGCCAATCTAATAGCTCATTCATACAATAGTTACATGTTACACTATTAATATCTGGTCCCACCTGTTATACATATATTGCGTCTTGGAGTTCGTGCTACAGCTGGTTACAAATCTGTAGCCCGCTACTCTTCTCTCACCTTATTTATCTTCTTAAAATATGTTTGCAGCTGTCTTATAGCCTGCTATTGTACCTGCTCTTAATTACTCTAGTGAAGTAATTACTACCCCACTCCTGTCAGGCTGCAGTACAGTACAGACACTCTGTGGAGTAGTAATATATTGTTAAGACCTTGACCTAGCTAGTTGACTCTGATCATTTTGATAGCTGGTGGTATTAGCTTACAATATCAAGATCACATAATAGTAAATCAGTACGTCCTGCTTCAGCCGATTAATTTTTTTTGACAGCTTTTCGTTAGCAGATATTGCAAGTAATTAGGTAGCCCAGTCAAGTAAGTTAGGACATCTGGACATGGAGAAGACATTTATTCTCGCAAGTAAAGTACTACTACTGATTAGAACAAAAAGGCAATCAAAGCGTACAGAGCTAGGGAGAAAAGAAGAAAGCAAGCTCGATCTATATGCTGGCTGCTACTGCTAGAGAGAGAGAGAGAGAGAGAGAGAGAGAGAGAGAGAGGTGAGGATCGAAGAAAGCTAAGCAGCAAGCTAGTTAATATATAAAGCAGTGGTGTGTATGTATGGCTGTATGTAGGGCACGCAATTGATCAGTGTTGAAAAGGAAAGAAAGAAAGAAAGAAGGAATCTTCAGTTGGTGTTGAGCTGTTTGTGATATATGAGATGCTGAAAGATGACATCTTTGCTTGCATCCAAAGCCATATCGGAATTTTACGGAGTATATATAGCTTCTTGATACGGCCCAGCTGATCCACATATATACACTGACTGAATATGTAGATGTTGGGTACAGACATGCAGAGAGGAGAGGAGAGGGGAGCAGAAACGAAAAAGAAAGGAAGAAAGCAACGGCGGCACTGTCATTGGATATTGCCTCCTCACCAACTAGCTTGTGCTAATTCATTACCTCCCCCGATGACCAGCCTATAAAAAAAACAAAGTGCTTCAGTATTCTTGTGATCTGAATCTCTCTGTAAACTAGCAGTAGTGCTAGCTTTGTCCAAACTTGGGCTGTGTTAGATCCAAAATTTGGATCCAAACTTCAGTCCTTTTCCATCACATCAACCTGTCATACACACAACTTTTCAGTCACATCATCTCCAATTTTAACCAAAATCCAAACTTTCTATCCAACTAAACACAGTCTTGGTCTATTTTGTTACTGTTTGTAACAGAAGAAACGAAAAGGAGCAGCTACCTAATGTCTTGTACATGTGGCCAGGGGGCAGGGGGGTTGACATAAAATAGGAGTATCTCGTTAAGCGGAGCAGCAGCTTAATTAGCTCATGAATCTGGCTGTGGAGTGGAGATATATAAGCACAAGTACAGCACTGAATCTACTTGTGATGAAGCACAAGTAGGAGGTGTCATGTGAGGGAGGCCTTGTGGATTACTCATGTGAGGGAAGGGAGGCGCACAGCAAGAGCTTAGATTATGAAATCTGAAGCAGAGGCGCCAGTGTATGCATATGCTGTGATCAACTAGTAGTAAAATAGTAGTACTAGCAAGTATAGTACTACTACCTCCGTACCATAAAAATTAAATTTCTAGGAAGTTAAAGATAGATTAAGAGAATACACAAATGATCACAATAAACTTATTTAATAAACACATTACATACACATATACCATATATATATATACTTGATTAAAAGACGATTGAGACAACGGGTTAGGTCGAGATGGGATAGATGAAAGAGAGATTACAAGAAAACATATTTTGATATAATTAATTTACCAGGTCCCACATTACTAGAAATATAATTTTTATGGGACAAGAAATTTAATTTTTATAAGAATGAAGATAATAAGTACTTCATTCGTTCCATAAAAACTAACCTATTACTAGTTGTGACATATCTCAGTACTACAAATCTAAACATATCTCTGTCTACATTCGTTATACTAAAGTTTGTCATATTCAGTATTAGATTTTTTTTTTTGACAGGGGTAGTAGTAGATTCCAAGTTGAATATATGCGCCTGTTAACTAGTATGAGTAATTGATTAGTTACCGTCTTGTTCGTTTGATGGAGATTTTTGAGATTGATGGAGGACAAGAATCAAGATAGGGAGAGTGGATAGAGACAAGTGAGTTCGTAGCCACGTTTAACTCGAGACAGCTTTAGATACAAATATATATATGAGATATATGGATGCAAGCAGTTAACTACTCTACCTCTCAAAATATAAAAGATTTTAGAAGGATATGGCACATCCTAGTACTATGAATATGGATAAGATTTATAGTCCTATATGATAAGAAGGATGTGACTTCTTTTGTATTTTTAAAAGCAAACAAACTTAAAACCAACTCAAATACGAATGACGTATTAAAACACTGGTAAAAATATTTTCAATTTTTATAATAATAAAGATAGAGATAGAGATATGACACATACAATCCTTTATATTATAGGATGGAGGGAGTATTTTAAAACCTCTTATATTATAGACCGAGAAAGTAGTATGAGCAGTGGGGAAATGGGGATTTGATTGGTTCATTGTATTTGTTCGGCATATAAGATACTATATGAGTATATAAAATCAGGGTGCTTTCTTGTGCTGGGCCAGCAGAGAGATGGATTGATGGACGGAATTGCACGCACCAAAATAATCGAGAGACAGCATCCAATTCTCATCCATCCATCGCTTGGCCCTTGCTCATCTTGGAGTAATTATTTGACCCTAAAAGAAATTTCAACACTATATGTCATTGTCGATGTTTTATATATATATAAAAAAAGCGTCTTAATTTAAAGAAAAAACGAAACCAAACTTAATTTACCATGTACAGTGAAATACTCCAGTAAAAGACTGGATGAAAACCAACAAACTCACAACTAACTAATCTAAAATGAAACAAAGAAAGTAAATATGAAAGCAGTAGAAGTAAAGGAAGGGGCGGGCAGGTTACATCCATGATCCCATCAATAGTAGTAGTACAAGAACAAGGAAGAAATTCCGTGAGTTAACTAATACTAATACTATTGGCTCAGGCACCAGCTGATGAGGCCTGAGGTCATGAGGAGAGGAGCTGAGGCCTCACCCTCCTGATGCCTCCCTCTCGCTCTCTTGCCTCCTGCTCTCGCTTCTTCTCTCCTCTATTTTCTTGGCCTCGCCTCGCCGGCTGCTCAGTGCTCAATCAAGAAGAAGAAGAAGAAGAAGAAGCTCTTTCGATGATCTCCCTGAGTTAGTTAACGCTTACTCTGCTCTCTATATATCTGTTTGATCCAGCTGCTAGCCACACCTCCATCTTTGCTTGGTTGGTTGAGATTTGAGATGTTGAGGTCCATGTTTTCTTTGAGATCGAATTGAGGACAGGTTCCTGAACCGGCAGGGAGGCTGAGGAGTTAATTAATTTCCGTGTGTCTGTCGGTGCACCCAGTTGCCATACCACCTGCTGCATCTACTCCGTACTCCATAAACATATACTTATTTTGCTTCTTCTCTTCTCCCTGCTCCATCGATTCTTCTTGTAAGAGCTACACACACTACACTCTTCTTGTAAGAGCTGCTTGCTACCTAGTTGGATCAGTAGTAGAGAGAGGAGGCAGCTAAGCTAGCTACCAATTAATGGCGGGTGATCAGCTGCTCCGGCGGCTCCTGTTCCTCCTGTGGGTGGTGGCGCTGGCGCTGGCGGTGCCGGGGCTGGCGGCCAGGCCGGCGAACGTCAGCATCGGCGCGCTCTTCACCTTCGACTCCGTCATCGGGAGGGCGGCCAAGGTCGCCGTCGAGCTGGCCGTCGCCGACGTGAACCGCGACGACGGCGTTCTCAACGGGACATACCTGAGCGTGGTGGAGCAGGACACCAAGTGCAGCGGATTCATCGGCATCATCCAAGGTAACATCGATCCCCTTCCTCCCTCCACTCATTAATTATATCTGTTGCGCTGTCAACTTACTACTAATTCGATAGGTAGGGGAAGAGTAGTTATCTAATTCCTCCATTCTCGTTTGATTTTTTTCTTAATCTTTTTTAAGTTTGACCAAGTTTTCATAAAAATACTAACATTTTAGAAAAACATATTATTAAAATATATTTAATGGAACTAATTAATTTGAATTTGATGTTGTAGATGCTAAATTTTTCCTATAAAATTTGATCAAACCTAATAAACTTTGATTAAGAGAAAATATCAAATGATTTATAATATAAAATGAAGGAAGTATTATAGTATTTGACTGCGTGATTAATCGAGTGTTGACTCTGCTTCTGATGGAGATGGACCCTACCTTACCTGCCTCCCTCCATATCTTCTTGTCTCCTGCACATGAAAATTTCGTTTTTCTTCTTCATCATCATCAATCTTCTTGTTTTTCTCTACTTGGTTTGGCTAAGAGAGAGAGAGAGAGGGTTTGGTCGGTCACTCGGTCAGATTCATGCGTTACACGCCTTCCTTGACTATTATTTGTAGAATTCTATAGTAGCTTTCTCCCCCCAAAAACTGTCCCTCCCTCCCTCCGTGCTCATGTCATGCTTATCAGTTATATATCACACAGAGTTTCATTTCCTACATGATGCATCATAGTTGCATACTACTTTCTCCTCACTTTCATATATATTATAAGTCGCTTTAACACTATCTTCTTACTAATTATGTTTTCGGATTAAAACAGCTGCCTCAGAGATGTACACTTGTCAGTTGTTGTTTTCAGGCTGCTTCTATATATACTTGTTTGTTTCACCCATACTGAGTTGGCTACCTGCACTACATTCATTCCTTGTCAAAGCTGGATGAATACTACTTACAAGACTTGGTTTTTTTTTTCTTTCCTGAGATGCTTTGCCCGTCCTCTGCTTTTCATAGCTAGAGCCTAAAGGCAAATGGTACCACCGTAGTTGGTTCCTAAATCAAAGCCAACTTTACTCACATGTTAATGACCCTACATTCTGGTACATAGATCAAGATTTCATCATTCAGGGGAAATGTGTTTGTTCGTGAATGGCTAAAGTGGTCCTCCAAGTTTCATGTAAGGCTCAGTTTAGTCCTTGGTGTTTCAATCTATACAATCTATACATATTAGTCCTTCAAATTTTTATTTTAGTTTAAACTTATCCTTAAACCAACAACTCTCTTCATAAATGACACTTATACCCCTCATCATTCACATATATAAGAGAAAAATTGCATGCTTGAATTTTTTTATAGATAATACATAGTATATTATGTAAAACGAAAAAAAAATATGTACTAACAAGTGTATACGATAGCAATCGCTTAAGTTTCATGTGCACATGTTGAAATAATGGAAAGTACATCTGTAATGTTGTTTATTCATGTTGGCTTTCTCTTTTCTAGTATATAGATGTATACAAATTAAGGGCAAAAATGACATTTTCTAATAGAAATATTGACTAGAAATAGCCATATGGCATATTAAGTGGACCCAAGGATGATTTCAAGCCAAAACAAATATTTGAAGGACCTATGTGGACAAAATGAAACGTGAAGGACCAAATTGAGCATTCGCTGAAACTTGAGGGACTAAATTAGCTATTCACCCTAATTATTATTATTCATAAGGTCATAATCATTGCCTACATAATCACGAATACATTTCAGCGCAACAAGATGGTTCTTTGAGAGCTACTCCCTCGTTTCAAATTATAAGTCGATTTAACCATTTTTCTAATACAAAAGGGCATGTAGACTAGTGGTTGCAGTGACCTCAGTAGTACCCCAAGGTCCTGAGTTTGAATCTCCATAGGAGTGAATTTCAGATTGGGTTGTTTGTGGGGCTAAGTTCCTAATTTAGATGTACCCCAAGGTCCTGAGTTCAAATATCCATAGGAAGTGAATTTCAGATTGAGTTGTTTGTAGGGCTAAGTTCCTAATTTAAATGGCCGCATATATCCGCTTGGATGTAGAGGCCGGGTAAAAAATACCCTTCTCTAAAAAACCATTTTCCTATTCAAACTTAGTTATATTTATCCATTTTTTTAAAAAAAATTAATATCTAAAATATCAACTTAGTTTCATTGAATTTAACATTAATATATTTTGGTAATATATTTGTTTTGTGTTGAGAATATTATTATATATGTTTTTTTATAAACTTAGTAGTTCGATAAAAAAATCATAGCGATTTATAATATGAAACTTAAAGAATATCCAGTAGGTGAGTTCATACTCGATCAGCATTGGGCATGGAGAACTACCGAATGAAGTAGATAGAGTAGCTCATATCGCTCTCGTTCGATCGCGGCTTCTTCCTCCTGCCTGCCTTCGTCTGTTGCAAAAGACTTATTATAAACTGTAACAGTTTATTAGTGTGAAAAATAATTTATGTGTAATACTTTTATATTTGTGTTGTTAGCAATTTAAAAGCTAATGTTAAAAATATTTTAAAATCAACTCTAAAATTAAATTTTAAATTTGAAATTTTAGTTTTGGCTCATTCTTTTCAGATCTACCGATGGGGCTCTAATTTTATTCCTATCTTCCCTTTGCAGTTTTCTTTTTCATTTTCTTTGCACTGTCTCCCACTTGTGCGGGGAGGAGCTGGAAAGCTCCAGAAGATCAGTTTTACCCTTTTTCACTGATACAATCCAACGGCTTCCTTTCTCTTTTCTCTTCCATCCGATGGTCCAACTTTTTTAAGCTTACGTGGATCAATTAGGTGACATTTCAAAATCCACCATTCACTTATAGAGATAAGAGATAAGGCTTGCTTGTTAAAAGAATACATATGCCTTTGAATAATGTACTGATCCACCTGACGTGGATGTTACTATACAAACCCATCACAAATAATCATCCATTATTAATTTAACTTTGTCACTCCATAATTTGTTCCTAACCTTCTGGGGAGACGGCGTCGACGCCGCGCGGGTGGGTGTTCCCGAACAACGGGAAGGCGCTGCGGATCGGGGTGCCGTACCGGACGACGTACAAGCAGTTCGTGTCCAAGGACGCGGGGCCGGACGGCGCGAGCGGGTACTGCATCGACGTGTTCAAGGCGGCGGTGGCGCTGCTGGCGTACCCGGTGGCGGTGTCGTACGAGGTGGTGGGGGACGGGGTGAAGAACCCGAGCTACGGCGAGCTGGTGCAGCGGGTGGCGGAGGGGGAGCTGGACGCGGCGGTGGGGGACATATCGATCGTGACCAACAGGACGCGGGTGGTGGACTTCACGCAGCCGTACGTGGAGTCCGGGCTGGTGATCGTGACGGCGGTGAGGGAGAGGGCGTCCAGCGCGTGGGCGTTCCTCAAGCCCTTCACGGGGGAGATGTGGGCGGTGACGGGGGGCTTCTTCCTCTTCGTCGGGGCGGTGGTGTGGGTGCTGGAGCACCGGTCCAACACCGACTTCAGGGGCTCGCCGCGGAAGCAGCTGGTCACCGTCTTCTGGTTCAGCTTCTCCACCATGTTCTTCGCCCACCGGGAGAACACGGTGAGCACGCTGGGGAGGCTGGTGCTCATCATCTGGCTCTTCGTCGTGCTCATCATCAACTCCAGCTACACCGCCAGCCTCACCTCCATCCTCACCGTGCAGCAGCTGTCCACGGGCATCCAGGGCCTGGACGGCCTCATCGCCAGCTCCGACCCCATCGGCTTCCAGGTCGGCTCCTTCGCCAAGAGCTACCTCATGCTGGAGCTGGGCGTGCCCGAGTCCCGCCTCCGGGAGCTCGCCATCACCGACTACGCCTCCAGCCTCCAGACCGGCGTCGTGGCGGCCATCGTCGACGAGCTGCCGTACGTCGAGCTCTTCCTCTCCACCAACTGCCAGTTCAGGACGGTGGGACAGGAGTTCACAAAGAGCGGATGGGGATTCGTGAGTATTCTTTCTTGCTTTCTTTCTTCTTCGAATTCTTCTTCTTGATACTACGACATATGCAGGCTTTCCAGCGCGACTCCCCTCTGGCCGTGGACCTTTCGACGGCGATCCTGACGCTGTCGGAGAACGGCGACCTGCAGAGGATCCACGACAAGTGGCTGAGCCCGGGGCAGTGCGCGTCGCAGGGCACCGACGTCGGCGCCGACCGCCTCAACCTCAGCAGCTTCTGGGGACTCTTCCTCATCTGCGGCGTCGCCTGCTTCATCGCCCTCCTCATCTTCTTCTTCCGCACGCTGCGCCAGTACTTCAGGTACCACGGCCACGCCGACATCGACGACGACGACGACAGCGAGAACAAGGCAACGCCGTTCCCTGTGGATGGCGGCGGGAGGATGAGCTCGCGGCGGCCGACGCGGCTGGCCAGCATCCGGGACCTGATGACGTTCGTGGACATGAAGGAGGCGGAGGTGAAGCGGAGGAAGAAGATGATGAACGAAGACAGCAGCAGCTGCGGGAGGCGGCTGGACATGGACAGTCACAGTCACAGGTCCATGCCCACCTCCGCCAACGCCGCCGGGGCCCCGCCCTCTTCTTCCTTTTCCTCCGTCTAATAACTAATGCATTCCATTAATCTCACATACTAACCCAAATACTAGGAATTCCTACTAACCAATATCAAGATTGATCAAAGATCATCATCATATTCATCCCTGTATTGGGAATTAGGCAACTAACTAATACTAGTATATTTAAGCGTCCAGTATTATCCGATGATTAGCTGTGTAAGTTCACTTGTACTACACAATCATGGATCTGAAACAGAAACTCTATACCAAGGGAAGAAGGGAGAATTATTGGTGTTTCCTTGAGACTTCCAGAGACATGTCCCAAAGCTTTGAGAGCTCAAACCATCATATATATGCGCCTTGCTCTGGCTTGATCTCTCCACTCTTTCAGGGTAAAGCTATCATCATCTTAATTGCTCTCGTCTAGTTATCTTATACAACAAAATATGTCAGCTCATGAAGCATGTAATAATTAGTTTTGCATTGCAGAACACACACAGGTTCCTAAGAGCGCTATGAACTAGTACTGCTAGTAAAATAGGCTGCACAAGTCTGCAAAAGCAGAGTCCATACTCTGTTCTTCCAACCTTATACTTGTTCATCCTTCATGATATTTACCATGTGAGAACCAACTCTCATACAAATCCTTAGTCCTCGCTCAGGTTAGCAAACTTTGACATCGCCATAAGGCCACCCAATCTATCACATAAAGGGAGGGTATGCTAGGGCGATGAGATGAGGTCAAGTGTCTCCTCGAAGCTCGGTGCCTGCTGCGGCATTCTCATCGAGATTGCTCTCCTCATTGTACTGGGGCTTTGGCTCCAAATCAATAAATTGATTTGAGTTACTGGCCAAATGTGATATGCTCACCCTCCCTTGTTTCCTGATGTAATCTGCGACAGCCTTCATCTCCTCAGTAGATATGTATATGAACTTCCCACGATCATCCATGACACCAGATAGCCTATCTGTGGTATTGTAAAGGGCAGCCCATCAGACCAAACAAGGTTGCGGAGTAACTTATCAAGTCATGCCAAAATATGCAAAGCATATGCCACTTAGGCTGATGCAGTAGCACAAGACAATAGTTTCAAGTCACAAAAGAGTGATACATACCCATGCCTTCAAGTGTAATGATCCGGTTGATACAGTCCTGGAAAAGAGGAAAGGCAATCAGAAGAGAAGTGAAATAGGATGCCAGTAAAGAATGGAAGGAAAGGTTTTCCTCAGACGCTAGGATCACAAAAGGTAGATAAAAAAACTAGTTCCAAAAGATTAGCGATCACCAATAAATAAATTCCTACAGTAAGAACAGGGTTTGTTTCCCAAGGGAACATGCTCTTGATGGCCATTTTAGGGAAAATTATTTTTTCTAATTGATTTGCTAGATAGTCATGGCTCTGGGGAACAATAGAGTGGAGACTGCAGTGCAGAAAATCCAATACTCCAATCTCTGGCACTAGTGATACTAATACGATGCCCATGCATTGCAACTGATCCGGAAGTGTCTTTAAAGCACCAAGCGAATCAACTAATGCATAAATGGTGATAATACAGATAGGCAGCATATTGTTGTTGGTTGTTCCATGTTGTTTTGCATTGCTCAAATAAAAACAGAATATATGGGATAGACACAAAGTTAAAAAAAAAATACAAATGAGTTAGCTAGGTGTTACACTCATGTTTGCAAGGTTAGCAAACAGGGTATCAAGTACCTAATGGATTATGGATTTATCTTCATTTCTGAGTTCTGACATGACCTTATAGCTCAGAGTGCATAAAGTGTTAATGAAGTTAGCAGCAGTAGTAACACTAGTCCCTATGGCATATAAAGGCTCTTTAATTACCTGTGTTCTCATCCTGAACTCTGCGGCAAGGTCCTCTAGAGGAACACACTTCTGGTTCTGTAAGGTTTATGGAAACAAATTAAATTACAAAATTGTCAGTTTACTAAGCCAAGCAGGTTTACGTAAGTACTTATACAACCAACGGCATGAGAATATAATACTGCAGCCTTAAAAATATCCTTTTAGCAAACTAGAGAAATATTTTTATAGTTGCTACAATTTATAAGAACTTTTTGACAAACTTTAATGTAATAGAGATGTAGGTTGTCTGTCAAGGCTAAAGGGAAAACACGAATAACTTCATTTTTTTTGGATGATGACAGTTAAATATGATGTGTCATGAAAAGAAGATAAATTTATTTGGTTTCCAAATTTCACAAAGTTACAAAATCATGCCAACTGGGTGACTATGCATGAGCTCTACATTGCACAACCATAAGAGGTAGAGCAGAGGCACTTAATTTGTCAAATAATAGGTCTACAAATTCTTGAATGCAACACATCACTGTCTTCACAAAAAAAAAAAAAAAAAAAAAAAAAGAGGAGTACCTTGATGTACTCTACAAAATTGTGGAGCAAACCCTGGCCATCATCTTGTGTATCACTCTCTGTTGTACCTTCAGCATCAACTGAGAAGGCTCCTTTCCATTTCTCAAATTCCAAGGCAGCAGCTTCCTCCTCTTTGGCTTTCCTCGCCCTTGCTTCTTCTTCCTAAAACAATTAAACAATCAAGTCAACTGGAGCTGAATAGCAATATCAAACAGAATGATGAGCAGTTAAGTGGTGTCCAACCATAAGTCTCTCTTGTGCCTCACGCTCTTCGTCTTTCTTCCTCCTCATTTCTGCATAGCGATCTTGTTTAGTCCTCCTCGAATCCCGGGCTGCTTCTTCGGCCTGGCAAGTAGATAGTTTGTGCGCATGAATGTGAAAAACTTGGAACTTTTAGTGAACAAACAGCAAAGGAATGCATATGAAAGTTTTGGTCCATTGTTATACTGTGAGTTGAACAATCAAGCCGGTCATCACATATGTTACTTTTCTTAACGGTTACCATGACATATTTTCATCGGGAAACCAACATGGAACCTTAAATCTAAAAACGGTTACCATGACATATTTTCATCGGGAAACCAACATGGAACCTTAAATCTAAAAACGGTTACCATGACATATTTTCATCGGGAAACCAACATGGAACCTTAAATCTAAAAACGGTTACCATGACATATTTTCATCGGGAAACCAACATGGAACCTTAAATCTAAAAACGGTTACCATGACATATTTTCATCGGGAAACCAACATGGAACCTTAAATCTAAAAACGGTTACCATGACATATTTTCCATCGGGAAACCAACATGGAACCTTAAATCTAAAAACGGTTACCATGACATATTTTCCATCGGGAAACCAACATGGAACCTTAAATCTAAAAACGGTTACCATGACATATTTTCCATCGGGAAACCAACATGGAACCTTAAATCTAAAAACGGTTACCATGACATATTTTCCATCGGGAAACCAACATGGAACCTTAAATCTAAAAAGCTGCTATCAGTCTTGGCATACTATGAAGTTGGTTTCAATGTGTAATGTAAGAAGGAACCAATGACACAGATTTGCAAACTACAGTAGGGATCAAAACACATACTGCGGCATATTAGAGTTAGAATTAGATATGCCGGTGTAGCTAAAAGTGTAGTAATATACTAGTCCTATATTGTAGTGAAGAATAGAATGGGAATGAATAGCAAGCAACCTGACGCTGAGCCTCTCGGTCTTGCCTTTTCTTCTCCTTCTTCTTGGAACCCCTGGGGACATCCTGGATCTCCTCCTCTTGGTCACTGTCAGCGTCGTCGACTGCAGATGCGAAACTAGGGTTGAAAACAAACAAGCAAGCAAGGAAGAAAGATGGATGGAAAGTAGTAACAGTACCATCGCGGTCGCGGCTGGTGGAAGCGTCAGCCGAAGTGGAGAGCGGCCTCCGGCGCATGCGGCGCGCCGCCGGACCGGGAGCGGGACCGCCGCGGAGCACACGTTCATCCTTGGAAGCCCAGGTGGCGAGATTAGGCAGTGAAGGAAGGAGAGAATCATCTTAGACCTAGCTACAAGGAGGAAGGAGGGGGGATGTGTAGCTACCTGGAGCGGCTGGGGCGGGAGGCGGTGGGCGGCATCGGAGCGGCGGCGCCAGAGGAGGAGGGGGAAGATGGCGAAGACCAGCAGCAAGCACACCACGGCGCCCAACATGCCGCCGCCGCCGCCGTCCATCGATTTGCTTCCCGTCGGCGTCGCAACCGAAGAAATTGGGAATTTTTTGATGATGAAGGGGATTTTCCCTTGTTGGGGTTGTTGCTGAAGAAGAAGAAGCAGAAGCAGCACTTATGGGCCGGACCGGGCCTTCCTTCCTTCCTTCATCCACGCGACGCGCGGCCCAACCCAGTCCCGCCTGCCTCCAAAGGCCCAAACAGGGAATTTTGTCCCTTGTTCGCCGCCGCTTCACAACTTCAACAACCTAGAGTACTCAAATTAGACACTCTAAACACCCGTATAACCAGCTCTTCAACTGATTTGACAAGTCAGACTAATACTTAGCTCGATAGTTTCTACATCCACGCTCTCCATTCTAACAATGGGACCCATATACTGTATCAATCTCTCACTTCTTTCTCCTCTTCACGTTCCTCCCAATCACTGCATCAAGTACTCCATCCTCGAACTCTCTACCAGTCGCTGCTGACAACACTGGTGGTGAGAAGGGGAGAAGCCATCAACGGCAACAGCAGCATCCAAGTAGAGCCGAAGGACGGCGCACGGAAGGCCACGCCGGTGGCAGGCAGGAGGATGGTGGGGAATTAAGGTGTGCTGCCCCGCAACCGTACCCTCCCTCACTCGCTATTGAGCTACCCTGCCATTGGTGCCCTCCCTCGCAATCTCCGCACGGCAGGTGGAGAGATTTCAGGGATAAAGGGAGAGCATCTTAGATGTGGGGCCCACATTTAGCAAGGTAGTTGGCTTAGCCATTGAGTAGAGAGGCGGTTGGAGTGGGATTTTTTTTTCTAGAATTGCTAAACTCCCTAGTAACTATTGAAGATGCTCTCATTAACTATTTTTTCCCACTTAATGATATGCATTCTTAATGAAAGTCCCTATTAACTATTTCTTTAATTTTTTTCCTCCCACACACGAGTCTACGTATTTTCTTCTTATCTTACCCTTCTCTATGTCGGCTGGCTGAATAAACTACTATATCCTTTTCACAATGTAGGATGTTTTGGATTTTGAATAGATTCATGCATAGATCTATATATGTGCTTTATATATGTGGCTAAATTTATATGCAAGTTAGGGAATCTAGATGAATGATAGATGAATGATGAAGAGGCTAAAACGTCTTTTAATATTCTATTAAAATGGAAAGGTCTATCAAGAGCTTCCCATTTTCTCATATTGTAGAAGTATGGTAACTACAGAAGTTCAGAGTTCAAAATGTAAAGCAGATAAACTGAAGCATGAGACAGACAGTACTAATTGAACACCATAATTAATTAATGTAAGTATTAGTAACATACTACTATATATATAATTTTGCATGGACGAACAAGGTCCAGAAATGTGCAGTTACTGAAGCATGAGTTGGACAGTTAGTTGGCTGTTGAGCTGTTCCGCTGACGGCCGGGTTTCTTTTGTGCCATCAGGACCTTTAATTTTCAGTACCCCCGTTTATTGACAACAATCCAGATTCTTAAAGTTGTGGAACTCATTTGTTGGTTGAAAAACTGAACGGCTTCAGTTCAGTGCACACAAACTGAACCTTCTGAATTCTGATACATGCATCACTGCTGCCCGCAAGCTGCTTACCTGTTGCATAGTAGTATATGTCAAGCCAAATTTTAATTATCATATGTATTCACAGCCACGCACATGTGTGATCAGCAGCCAAAGTGATTAATAAGCCGGCATGCTGTTTGTTGTCAACACACTGTTTGCATACATATATAATTGATTTACCCAAATAAATAGGGATGGGTATATTCGATCAAACTGAAATATTCGGCCTCGGTTTTCGATCTTTTAGAAATTTCAATCATCTAAAACTGGAGACCAATTGATCTTAAAAAATAATAAAGATCGAGAAAATCTATCTCGGTCTCGATCGATCATTACTGGAAATTTCAGAATATCCAAAATAATTAGTCCAAGTCCCTATAAGTTGTAGATAAAAAAAATTCATACATATAGAAAAAAACTCAAAAACACAAATCGACTCTCTTCACCAGCATGGGTCACACATTGAAGCATGCTAGAGGTCGAAGTTGGGCCAAAATAAAATTTGGTCTTTTCAATACCTAAGACCGAACTAGTGATTGAATTTCTCGGTCTCCGTTTTTTCGGTCACGGTCCTCGTCCTGCTCTTTTTTCTAGCCACCACAAATAAATACCATTTCAATTGTTTGATAATTTTATATATAATTTTGTTGGAAGGAGACATCTAGAAAAGGGAATAGAAGAGGATAAAAAAGTTGTCTTTTAACACAATGAACGAAAGCTTGTTTGCTCGCTTTGTATGACGTGTGACACATGTTGCCTTAGCTTTATTTAATTTTACCCGTGCTAATTGGCTACGGATAAAGAAATATTATAATATTAACTAAAATATATAAAATTGTATTTTATTTCATGAAATATGCTACCATCATTTTTTCTATGGAAAATATTTACCTCCATTTGATTTTATATGTGTCTATCCATTTAGATTTGATATAGGTGATTTGCGAAATTTATAATAAGAGTAATTGAGGTGGTATGTTTACTGCCGCCACCACCAATGGAGTCTTTTAAAGTAGTATACATATGTGGTCATATAGCTAATAGATTACTATTAGATTTGGAGGTGTAATATATAGATGGTAGGGGTCGAGTTAAAGTTGGACTCTATAACTTGGCTACCCTATAAATATGGAGGAAGTGTCACAGTGTAACCATGTATGGCAACTATAAGTACTGTAAACACGCAAGGAGAGGGTGACGGCGAGACTATGTGTTGGCAACTTTTTGTGACAAGTTGACAAGCACAATCGCAGCATCTAAACGCCTTGCGGTGATCATAGAGTCGCCAACTACCTTGATCTAGCAAAAGCTAAATCAAGATGGGTTTTGATAACTAAACTGTCTAGCGGAGCCGATTCTAGATAACTACCCATCTCGTGGGCAAAGCGGAAGGTTTTCAGGACAAACCTACAAAGAGGTGTCGCACTCTTGCAGCGGCGGTGGGCGATTTACAGCGCAAATCGACAAAGATGGACGAACTAAAGCAAAAACTAAAAGCAATATGAAAAACGATTCGATTGATTGATTGTAGATTGATTAGTTACAGTTGAACCGGCAATGTCCCTTATATAGGGGTTGGTCTTGCCCTCTACAGGCCCTCCTCCACGTCCATCTCGTAATAAAATACAAAGGAAACCCGAAACATGCCTTCCCGAGTAAGAAAACTTCGAGACCCGACGAAATACACTCGGACTCGGACCCTGCCGGTCAGACCGGCCATATACCGCCAGTCTGACCGGCCAACACATGGCGGTCAGACCGGCCCTCACAGAGGAAAACCGGCAGACTTCCAAACTTTGGCATTTTTTCCTATTTTACTTCTAGATGCCAAATTTGGGTGTAAACACTATGCATAGACTCGTACCCACTAGGTACTATATTGATCAATGACTGCAGTGATTAGGAAGATTAGTCGTCGTTCCGTAATATTGACTAACTTTTATAAAAGATATATAAAATTATTAAGCTAGAATAATGCTCATAGTTACTTGTTAATTTGCCATTCTTCTCCTGCTTAATAATTTTGTAGCTTTGGTGTAGAAAGCTTGCGATGAGAGAGCGATTTGTAGCTTTTTGTAATTATGAGCACAGCGGCTAGGGATTTTTATTGCATTATTATCTAATAAAAAGGTTGTGATAAAGATGTGGTCGATATCTAATGACGATATGGATGGCCTTGTTGTTCAAACCACTACAACAAATACACTACATGGCAAGATTGGATTGTGTCGGCAATCACTAGCTAGCGCAAATTAATGCAGGTGAAAGCTCTATATGTGTAGGAGTATATGTCTATGGTGTCACATAACCATTTACTAGGACCTTGACTTTCCAGTTTCCACGAAAAATGTTGTTTCGTCTCACCTCGATCTCTCTTCCATCAAGCATAGCCTTTTATGTTTCATTACTGGTCCTACATATATAATTAGTTCACACACATGATTCCATGAATAAAGTGATAGCGATATGCATGATGTATATATCTATTGATCAAGGGACACCATAATAGTATAATATATATTTTATATGATGCCAAAGTAGATAAGTTTGTTTTTAATTAATTATCTTTCTTAACCCTTCTCTAATTAACTAAGACTAATTAGCTTGTGCATCTATATGTAATATGCATGCCCAATGGGTTCGGCGCGCGGTTCACCAATCTATAATTAAGCCGATGGATAATCGAGGAACGAATAATTAATGTGTGAAAACATGTCATAAAAGGGATATGGGGTCAATAGTCAGGATCAGCTTTAATTTATTTAGCAGTAGATTGTGTGATGTACTGATCTGATCGAAGACAATGACATGCATGCGCCCTAATCTTTTACTTCTGTACATGTGGTGGGTCACTGTATCATATATAGCAAATTGATTTAATCTGCAGATTATTAAAGGAGGCTTTTTTGCCACTAGTAAATTATAAACTTTAGTTTTGCAGGATTAACGCCGGCCGCATGCAGTGATGTAGATGAAACATGCATGTACACCACGCATATATGCACACATGCATATTAATTGTCCCTTGGCCTAGATATAGATAAATCCTTGCATGAACAATATTTGTATGTCCAGATATATTAATTGTACCATGATTAACCGATTAACCATGATGCTGTAAAATTTCTATGAATTAATTACTATATAGAGAGAGAGACAGATTTGGATTAATTGTTTCTATGAATTAATTGTTTCTCATGCATAGTGCATCAAATTTGGATTTTTTTTTATAACTAAGTAATGTCACAAAAGAAACAGAGGGAGTACGTATATATATGTTAGGGCTTCAAAAATTGCTGCACCGTGAGAAACAATTACTCTTAACTTCTTCTCGTCTGTACGTTTTGACAGTATTAATTCCAAAACAGAAATTCTATCTGGGGGAAGAAAATCGTGTGTGCTAACTTTTGTTCTCTTTTTAAGGGCATAAAGAGCTTTTCTGTTTAGTAGTGTTTGTAATTTTTCAATGGAGGAAAAAGGTAGCACAAATGTAAGTTGAATTGAATGCTATCCTCTCCTTATCCACCTTTAGTCGGTAATAAGGACAATCAAATGATCAATACAAACTATGACAATGCGGCCGCGAATATTTAGCTATCGACCTTTTGCTGTCCACCAGCAGTCACATCTTCTACATGTGTGTCGGCAACAAAAAGGAAAAGAAAATAAAGAAAACAAAAACAAACACAAACACAAACATATATTAATGTACAAATAACATAAGATGCATGAGAGGATGCACAAATAATGTCAGTATATATTACTTCTGGATGCGTACTTAATCCTATATACTTGTATAGTTCATCCCCACTAAGTGTAGTAAATGATATTTTTATCTTCTCTCATTAAACCGCATTATCTCAATTATTTCTAGCCTTTGGATGATAGATCTATGGTTTAAATTGTCTCTTCTTTCTTCTCTCATAACACCAGCAATCTCAATTATTTTTATGCTCAAAATTCATAAGTATTAATTTGCTTTAGTTTTAATAATTATATTGCAGCTTATTTATACAATTATATAACTTAATTTCTCGCAGCAACACAGCGGTGTATTCATCTAGTTAATTATATATGTATGTACTCATGTATAAAATATGATCCGCCGCATTCAATAGGTTTCGTGTGCACTCCATATTTGCTACTATCTCCTTTCAAAATATAAAAAGTTTTATGTTTAGACATGGGTATTAAGAAATTATGTGGGGTTAAATGGGAAAAGGTTATGATTGGTTGATAATAAGAGAAAGTAGGTGAAAAATTTGAATAGTAGAAGGTTGTGATTGATTGAGAAATAAATGTAGGTGAAGAAGTTGTTATATTTTGGAACAAACTTTGAATGTTAAAAAAATATTATATTTTGATATGAAGGGAACAATAGCTAAGGAAATGGTTGTACGATGGCAACGGGTATGAATATATGAATTTATCTATGGCGTGTCCTTATTAGTTATAGAGGATAAAAAAAGGATGTGCTTCTGTGCTCCGCGAAAAAAAAAACTTGCACGAGGATTAAAGCTAATCAGTGGCTGGGATTAAAACAGAGATTAGCACTTAATTATCATTAGCGAGGGGTATTTTCGTCCAAAGATTTTCGAGCCCATATCCAGCCCAGTCCATCTGAAGCGATCCCCACCCCCACCAGTCCACCACGGCGCCGATTCCTCCGCCGCTACTCAACCGCACCGCCGCGCCGATTCTCAGCGCCGCTCCTTCTCCAACCGCGATTCCTCTCCCTACAGCGCCGCCTCCACTCCCTCCTCCCCTCGCCTCGCTGCACCGGCGCCCTACGGTAAGCAGCGGCGCCCTCGTCTTCCCCTCGCCTCGCCGTTTCCCTGCCCCGGCGCTCCGCCCTCTTCTTCCCCTAGCCTAGCCGCTTCCTGACCCCGGCACCGCTCAGCCCAGCGCCCGTTTCCCCGTCCCTGTGCCGTGCAGCCCGGCGCACCCCCTTATCCACAGGCGCCTCCTTCCCGTGGGGCTGCGCCGGAGCTGCCACTGACAACGCTTCAGATGGACTGGGTAGGATATGGGCTCGAAAATCTTTGGACGAAAATACCCCTCGCTAATGATAATTAAGTGCTAATCTCCCTTTTAATCCCAGCCACTGATTAGCTTTAATCTTCGTGCAAGTTTTTTTTTGCGGAGCACAGAAGCACGTCCCTTTTTTTAATTCTAATGCCACATAAGCGCCATATCAACACCACGTCAACACTGTCACGTCGGCGCAACATCAGGAAACCACCCACCAAAACCACCAAGGAAGTCAAATTGTACCGGTTTTAATAATTGTGGGTTAAGATATCCGGTATTGTGGTTTAGGAATACGAATCAAATTCGACCACTAGTTAAGGGAATCAAAATGAACTTATTCCTTCTGGAAGGGCCGTGGCCCATTAGTTATGCAGCCCTTATCCCTGACGATAAGTCCATATAGTTCCTGCTCTTTGACTGGGCTCATGTAGCCTTCTTCCTTTTTCTTTTCCTTTTTTATGAGAAGCTAGCCCATGCAGTGATGCAGCCTTCACTATAGCCTAGTTTCAAAAAAGTTATTGTATTGGATTATCTGCATGGTTATAGATATAACTTGAATATTGTGGTAAATAAACTTAATAAATATACGGTAGATAGATTTTTTTAACGAGAAATCGTACCTTTTAGAGGAACAAATAATGCATAGAAATAACTTAGTGAAGGAGCTGAAAAGAACATGGACTAAGGATTCGTTTGGACTACTTCCTTCGTTTCATAATGTAAGTCATTCTAGCATTGCCCACATTCATATAGATGTTGATGAATCTAGACACACACACAGATATATATATAAACTTAAAAATGGATTTATTATAAATTTCAAATAATAATGTAGATTTTTTTCAAAAAATATACTATTTAACATTTGAAAGAGTGCTAATGATGAACGATGAAGTAGCTCGTCCGATAAGCCCAAAAGAACGCAACTAATTAAGTATCTTACCATCAATAAGGTCCAATTTAAGTAATCATCGAGAATATTCTATTGTATTTTTTACTTGTATGTTAAAAATTTGGAGTAAGAAAGTTTTCTAGCAAAAGGAAAATCTCGACTAAACTCGAAACCCTAACTAAACTATCAACTCGATGCTCTCAAAAGCGATACCAAGAAGCCTCACGCTCCCTCTCTATTTATACATGAGGTAGGCAGCCTAAAGCCACGAACCAAACTTATACTAGAAGTCCTAATCCACCTAGGAAACCTTCCCGTACAAGAAACAAACTTTACAAACTCCAATCATACCAAATTTGGACTCCTTACAAATTCGACTCCACATCCCATACGCACACAATACCTCCATCATATGCCATATGGAATCTTCACCAACCACGTGCATTGAACTCTAGCCTAAGTATCCCGCATGATATTTGACCGTCACGGACGTCGCCTTATCCCCAAGTCGACTCCCGATCCAATCACCGGCAATACTCTCCCGAGGCATCAATTCACCTACACATGAATCAAACAAAGAAACCATATTCCGAGACCAAGCTATCTCCAACTTGACTCATTGTTAGCAAACATCAGTATTACATACGCATAGTATCCATCTAAAAGCCATAAACATGAAACAATCATGGATATCCAAACAAACAACCCGAAACCGACACCGACACAGAGTCGGCCGGTTAGACCGCGGGCTAGGCCAGTTTGACCACGCAATTAATACACGCCAGTGTGACCGGCAACACATGCCCGGTCTGACCGGATCTGACAAACAACAGTTTCTGTTGATCACCTGAAAATTTCAATAATCTCCAAATATCAAAACCAATAATCACATATGCCAATTGTTCATCACAAAATAAGAATAAAAAACACTTTGATTTTACAGGGAGATCTGGTGTGAAAGAAACGCAAAAATATTCCGGTGTATAGCAACCGCACCAACCACCATCATCGCCTAGATCAAGGAAGAGGCGCGGACTTGGATCAAGGCGGGAGCAACAAAAATTCGCAGAGATCATCCCCCACGGACAGTAGCCCCTTTGGCCTTTTTACGTGTCTTTTTTTTTCTTACTTAGGCCCTGTAATATTACTTTGCTTTGAGGGTTTTTTTTTTCTTCTCTATCAATATAAAAGTGAAAAAGCTTTTATCCTTCCTTTAAAAGAAAAGAGGATACATGAGCTGAATTTTGTGCACACGTGTTAGGCGGCAGCAGATGGTGTCTATAGAAAATCCAGGGCGGGCCAATGGAAGAAGAAAAGGGGATACTAAATTTAGTCGGCATGACACATGTATAATTAAGATTGATTAATTGTTGCTTGGTTAATAGCCACTTATATCTGATCATCGAATCGATGCAGTGCAGTTCAGACTTCAGAGGATATGTGATATCCTTGCCGTGGCTAGCTGCAGGATTGACACTCGAACAACAGCTACCACGTACTACAGCAAAAGCTTGGCGGGAGAGAGAGAGAGATAGCTACAGATAGATGATGATGGATGCGATTGACTGATGAGACGTCTACTAAAGTGACCAACTAATCGATATACTCCGTACTAATTCAATGGCCGGCCCCAATTAAAATGGACGGAGAGCCTTGGCCTTAATTATTGACGTAGTACGTACACTTGATGCTTGTTGTTGATATATACTCCCTCCGTCCCATAATACAAGGGATTTTGAGTTTTTGCTTGTAATGTTTGACCACTCGTCTTATTCAAAATTTTTTGAAATTATTATTTATTTTATTTATGACTTACTTTATTATCCATAGTACGTTAAGCACAACTTTTCGTTTTTTATATTTGCAAAAAAAAATTAAATAAGACGAGTGGTCAAACGTTACAAGCAAAATCTCAAAATACCTTATATTGTGGGACGGAGGGAGTAGATGCAGATCATATATGTATGGATCGAGGAGTTGAAGAAGAAGATACATGCATACACACACATACACTGCTGCAGTACAGAGGAGGAACTCCCTCATGAGCGAGCTAGCTAATTAAGCTAGAGGATGCGCGGGCCTCAACGTTCAGTGGCGGCACGCCACACGTTTCATCTCCTAGCTAGCTAGCTTGTTGCACTGCATCTGTAATATATATTCCTTCATTTTTCAGCCTCGATCAGCTCTCCTGGCCGGGGTTGGTTGGTTGGTTGGGTTATATATCTACTATATATATTCCTTAATTTTCTTCCACTGTGTTCCTAATTAATTCCTTCCCTGCAATTATTGGTTGCTGCTTCAGTTCATCTTATTGGCAACCAGCTAGCTAAGCTTACATATACACCCACGGCCAGACCTGAACCTTCTACCTACTACCGCACAAAAACAACAAGCTAGCTACCTAGCTCGCTAACAACAATCTCATTTGCATGAATCGCAGGAGATCGATAGTAGCTACTAGCTAGCAAGTTCATATATAGTATCGATCTCTATGATCGATGCTAGCTAGCTAATAGTATCATCGATCGGGAAAACAGACACAAATTAGAGCTAGAGCCCCCGTCCGGCCGGGTCGACGTACTGCTGCTAATCAATAGCCAGGTTTGTTTGATCGATACTAATTAACCCGCCATTAACATCTATCTCTGCAAGTTTATTGATATATCTGTGATCCCTGCAGTACGCTAGCTAGTAGTTAATTGTTTCTTCCATGCATGCATGTTTAATTTTCCAGCTCTATCTTCAATTCTGCACATACAGTATATATATAGACAAGTCTAGCTAGCTATACATGCATGAATGCATCAACCAATTAATTTAATTTTGCACCTCCTGACAATATATTGTTTTAATTCTGCACCTGATCTGCATGCCTCGACAATATATACGTACTCCGTACGAGTACGATTGATAGATCATGAACTATAAAATTAATAATATGCATCGCGCCCCTGAAAAAAGGAAAATTAACATGCATCACATATACATATACATAAAAGTTAGTTAGTCAGGAATGGTTACTGGCCCTTGATCAGTACGTAACAACAACGAAACTGAGACTCGATCATCTTGTTGCTAGGCTCGAGCGAGTATACAGTACATGCATGTGGATTAATTGAGAACAAGAACATACTATTGGAGACAGAAAGTATTTTCTACATCTAGATGCCATACAACAATCAATCTTAATTAGTGGAGTACAATATAACTCAGTCGATCGGGCCGCATGCACATGGCATGCAGGAGCCAGGAGCGAGTCGATCAGCTAGCTAGCTAGCCAGCACATTCATGATCATGTGCTGAAAAACACTACTGCATACTCCTATGCCGCCAATAATCTTGTTATTACTCCTTGCAATCGATCGTTAACCGCACTGCCACCCCCATCTTTTCTTCTCATGTGCATGCTGTCCTTGATTAGTCTACATGCATGTAATTTCCTATGAATTCTCTCAAGTTCATCATGTCTACAGTCTACCCAAGAAAAAATAAAGCCTTAAGTTCATCATGAATTTTTTTTTTGAGAAAAACTGATGATTTGGTACAAGATTAATCTAAATATACCAATTTTAGGATCAAATTCAACACACATATTGAGGGAAAAATGACAAATCTAACCTATTTGCACCATTCATTACCGTTTTGTTTCTCTCTTTTTCTCTTAATTTGTAGGATGAGTTTAGACATGATTTTTTTTAATTTCATTATTATCTATTTTTTTCATTTTGTTCAGAATTTTTCATGATTAATTGTTTCTATTGTATTTGAGAAATGATAGAATACACATGCGAGATATACAGTCGGGAGGAAGGAGAACCCCCCCTCCAGCTGGGTTTGATTTTCTTGACCTAGAAAAACTAGGGGATCGAGGCCCCCTAACTAGGAAATTTTCCATTAAACAGGGATAATGTTAATTTATTGCGCCCAATTGGTTTTGCATGTTTGTTGAGTTTTTTTTGGGATCTATAGTTTTTGGAACTTAATTAAATCACAATAATTATTTATTTTTTCTGAAATAAAAGATGACATTGAAACAAGCATTGTTCCTAGGTTAATTAATTTATATATATGTCCGGAATTCCATTTTTTTTTTGATATAGTGTTTGTGCTTCCATAGGAGATTTTTTTAAAAAAAAATTGACCACTTTGTTTTTTTTGCTAGAATATTTAATTTGTTTTATGAGTTCACAACTTTTTTGTTTGAGTTGCAAAATTGAACAAGACGCACATACATTAGACTTTTGATCGACAATTTTTCTTTGTCAAAGGACGAAGGGTACATATATATGTTCGGCCTTATGCAGATGCCAATAATTTTGTCCTGGGATATCAATGCTGAGTTGCTTACAAAAAATATTTGTAAAAATCTTAATATTACACACATATATAGCTAGTCTTAATTTGTTTCATATAAAAGCTGATAAAGCTAAGAGAGCTAAATCGAAATTAGACTTTGGTTAGTAGTTGTTAACGAAAGTAGAGAGAAGCTAGGGGATACATTAGCATATGGTCGATCAATTTTCAGTTAGCATGCAACTGTGCTGGTTTTAATTAAAAGAGTAACTATTCATATGATTAATTGTAATTAATTTATATGCTGGCGCTTGTGTTATTTCAAGTGCTCTAGCTAAGCGAAGATCATCGATCTGATAATGGCCAGAAATGCAAGTACATCGTTTACCCTTATTTGAAATAAATTAATTGTGGGATCCCTAGCATGTTACGCCTAATAGTGTCTTCTGTTGGATATGGATGTGCTACTAGCTTAGGATAATATTAATATATATTGATGTTCATAGATTGGTTTGATGAGTACTATATATATGCGCACGTTTCCTGACGACGACAAGACAAGAGAATTATTGATATATTGAGCCAAGATCGATGTGAATATATACTACATGGTGATGGTAGTATCCCATATGCATGCATATGCTTGGTGAATCTCAATGTAGATATATATAAGTTGGTAATTAACTGTGTATTATATTCGATCGTACGTGATCACATGAACGCATGACAGGTATTATTGATCACTAGTATAGATCGGCGAAAAGTCCAAAAAAACTAGGACTAGTTAACGCATGTAACAATGCAAGTAGTCGTCTGCTTGGGAGCAGCTGCATGACCTGATCGATGATCAGACAAAACAATTTTGGAAAGTATGCAGGTGTAATTTTATTTGAAAGCAGTATCGATCAGACAAAAGAATCGCCGTTGATTCTGGGAGCGTTCGCCTACAACGATCGTCTTGTTCTTGTGACGTTATGCCTATGAAAACACACTTGGGAGATTCACATATTCTGGTAGTGACTATTGTATATTCCTACATTTTCTTTAGAAAATAATAGAAGTTTTTATTTAACTCTCAGCTAATTACATCAAGATGATACAAAACCATTAACACACTTACGACCTCTGTATAACTATGATGCACACAACAAAAACACATACACATCCAAAAGTTTACAAGAAAAGGAAGCAGATGAAGTATTACGAACGAACCATCACTTCTAGGATTAGATCGCCACCCATGTTTCTAAGTAAAAGAATTTCCTTGACCGCTTAGTCTAAGCATAGACACCCCACAATAACCAAATTCCACGAACCCAATTTTTGTAGTATAACTCAAGTGTGCAACTAATGGATAATTAAGTAAACAACATACAAAAGAGAATAAATAATTTTCTGTAAAAACCAATATCATTTTTGCATAACCAAGGGACCAAAAACAGCAGTCGTTCCTAACGGAACATATGGTTGCAAATTTTTTTGAACTCTCCAAAGCCAACAAGTAAATTTGTATAAAATACTATATATGTTGTGGAGTAATTCTTGATGCGACATATATGATAGACTAAACTAAGTTAGCAAAATAGCAATCAAAGAACATGTGTTTAATTATCTTTTTGTTGTGATAAAAGCAATAATTTTGATTGCCTTGCCAACTACCTATAGCTAGATTGTTGTTGGTTAGCACAACTCCACGACGAAGGTAGCAAAGAGAAATCTTAACCTTATGTGGCACCTTTAATTTAGACTGCTGCAACTTCTCTAGAGCAACAGTGGAAGCTGCAAGCTAGTAGAAGACTAATGGTATTGTTGGTGCTAAGCAGCAGCTGCCACAGCTAGCTAAAGCGAACTATGAACTAGTTCCAAGTAGTGAGTTCTCATATTAAACTATTCAGCGGCGTCAAATTCCATCGAAACTCATTTTGCTCCGATTAATTAGTTGTATATTTATTTTGACGTACGTATACGACACATCATGTTTATTTAATTTTGACGTATAGGATGATACAAAGAACAAGAGAATGTAACATCATATATATCGATTCATGCAAGTTCGCCGCATGCATTTTTCTAATAAGCAGTTTAATTAATTTTGTCAGAATTGAGGAATATATAATAGTAATTTCTTTGGGTAACCAATTAAGCACAAGACGTGGGAATTATTTATATTGGATTGATTAAGGCGCATGCATGCAGGGCGGATCCGGAGTAAATAATTAATGGAGGAGCACGAGTACGACTCCAACTCGAACCCGCCGTTGATGAGCACGTACAAGCACCTGTTCGTGGAGCAGCACCACCTGGACATGGAGATGGGCGCCGTCGACGTCGACGAGTGCGAGCTCCCTGTGATCGACCTCGCGGGGCTCATCATGGAGTCGTCGTCAGCGGAGGTGTGCCGCGCAGACATGGTGCGTGCGGCGTCGGAATGGGGCTTCTTCCAGGTGACCAACCACGGCGTGCCGCAGGCGCTGCTGCGCGAGCTGCACGACGCGCAGGTGGCCGTGTTCCGGCGGCCCTTCCAGGAGAAGGTGACGGAGAGGCTGCTCGACTTCTCGCCGGAGAGCTACCGGTGGGGAACGCCGACGGCCAAGTGCCTGGAGCAGCTGTCGTGGTCGGAGGCCTATCACATCCCCGTGATCATGACGACGCCCAGGCCCAGCACGAGCATCGATGTGAGGGTGAGGGCCAGGGCGGTGATCGAGGAGGTGTCGAGGGCGATGTACGAGCTGGCGCAGAAGCTGGCAGAGATCCTGATGAGAGGGCTGCCGGGCGCCGGCGAGACGATGGTGACGACGCGGGAGGAGACGTGCTTCCTGCGGCTGAACCGGTACCCACCGTGCGCCATGGCCATGGGGGGATTCTGCTTCGGGCTGTGCCCGCACACGGACAGCGACTTGCTCACCATCGTGCACCAGCAGCAGGACACCGTCGGCGGCCTCCAGCTGCTCAAGGGCGGCAGGTGGGTGCCCGTGGAGCCCAACCCCAGCACCCTCATCGTCAACGTCGGCGACCTCCTGCAGGCGTGGAGCAACGACGTGTACAAGAGCGTGGAGCACAGGGTGATGACCAACGCCACGCTCGACCGCTTCTCCATGGCCTTCTTCCTCTGCCCCTCCCACGACACGCTCATCACAAGCCATGTCCACGACGACGATGCCCATTACCGGAGCTTCACCTTCGGCGAGTACAGGAAGCAGATCATGAACGACGTCAGGAGCACAGGCCGCAAGATTGGACTGCACCGCTTTCGAACCCGATATGATAGATCCACCTGACCTACATACCCGCCCTACTCCTACTATATCAAATCACCACTGTTATAATGCATTATACTCGATCCACTTCATCGCCACAATATGCATGTACCTAGCCAATAATTAATTAAGCTGCACTTTGCTTACTTATTGCTAGCTTGCTACTGCATCGATCTATATGCATATGCATATGCATGTACACACATTTCATTGCCTTAGCAGTGTATATATATGCATTATTTTTTCCTTATTTGCCCTTGGCTTGCAGATTTCATAGGTAAATATTTGAACATGCATTATGACTTTTCTTTTCAATGTGTACGTGGCTCCAAAATGATCATAGTTTAAACAAGCACATACATCACATGTATATATTTGAACACCGGAGGTTCTTTCCGAATCGAAGTATCTGGTGACATTTGGGGCCTGTTTGGGAGAGCTTCTAGCAGTCAAAGATTCTTCTAGATGTGGAAAATCTAAATGTTGTATTTTAATGTTTTCTCATCTATTACATCGACCCTCTCATGGGGTATATATAGGAGTACATAGGGGATAGAGACTTGGAGTACAATACAAGTAAGAGTAGATTTATCTCTAGGATTCTATCTCTAGGACTCTATCTTATCTCTAGAATTCTATCTCTAGAATATATCTTATCTCTATAATTTGTATTTGACTCTTATCTCTAACTAACATATTATACTTCTAACACTAGAAGCTGCAGCTGCGAGAAGCTCCCCTAAACAGTACATATTTTCACTCAAATTCTAAGAAGAACCCAGCTTCTCCAAATTCTTACCAGCTAGCTTCTCAGAATTTTAAACTTCCTAAACAGAGCCTTGGAAACAAACCAAATAGAAGACCAGAGTCTCTGGTTACAAGTACTGAAGTCTCTGGTAGGCATGCGCCGCCTAACAGACAGTACTAGAGTCTTTGGTAACCCGTCCTTTTAACTCTAAGCTCATTTTCCCATGAGTGTGGTGACATGTGTCTCTCTCTAAGGACAAAAAATGCACATCGAGCACCTAGACACCAACATGATATTTACTTCGTCCATCCCATAAAAAACCAATCTTAAGATGTGTCACATCTAATACTAGGTTGGTTTTTTATGGGACGGGTGGAGTAGACATAAACCTCTTTTAATTCTACGGCTTAATTTCCTAAGACTCAAGTTCAAAAGAAAAAAAAAGTTAAACTCCTTCAAGTGTCCTTTGTTGCTTGCATTTGTTTATGGGGGTATATATACTTACATCTTTCACACACATGATGGAAACTAGGCGTACACTTATCCTCAATAAATTTATTAGTCCCTTGATTTGTCTTGTCATCCAAAGATCCAATAAAGACCTAGATAAACATTTCGTACTATTTTTTGATGGTTGAGGGAGACTGGTCTTTAAACCCGGTTGTACGTGCTTTTGAGTGATACGAATCAGATTCATCAAGGGAACCAAAATGCACCTTAATTTTCGCTTAGTTGGAAATACATATATTTAATCTCCTTAGTCGAAATACATTTATGCAATCTGGCCTGGTTTGGGCTTCACAGCCTGCACCCCCGTCGATGAAGACGATTAAAAAGTAGCTGGATCAGGCCGAGGCCCACAGTGACCACTCAACTGATGGGCCAATGCATCGGGCTGTTGTGATTATGTACTGCATGTACTCTAGCAGTCCAACTTGTGGGTGAGATCAATTCTTTTATTTCTGCACAATGCATGTTCCCTCGTTGTTTGTATGCCACTCAAATGATTATGAAAAAAATTGAAAAGATGCATTAACATGCGATATATCACTCCACAAACATGCAAGTTCAAATTCAACTTCTACATCTCGCAATGAAAAAAAAAAATTTAAATGTAATATATGTTAACTAGTTGTAGCTTAATTTGTTTTTTTTTCATTGCGAGATGTAGAAGTTGAATTTGAACTTGCATGTTTGTGGAGTGATATATTTTCTTGTACTCTTCAATTGAATAGCATTGAGCAATAAAACCATCTATGGCCTGTCCTGACTTATAAATAGCACTTAAGGCATGACAACAAGGCAGTCCAGATAGCTGCCAGTATCTACAAGAACATGTCATATTTTGCAAGTTTACTGTGTACCTCCTTCTCTCCTTTTCTTTCACCTCAAATCCATCCTTTCCATTCCATAATACATGGCACTGACTTGACCTCTCAATGTTCATCTTGTGCTTCTTAAATATATTTGGACACACTATACCCTGCCACTTATTTGCCTTGCTTCTGTTCTCTTGAATTCTGACCATTACCTTGCGCCTAACTGCCTCTAGCATTGAGATAACAGGATAAAATCTGGCATCAACAATAGAATTGTTAAATGATTCACACATGTTATTGTCAACCGAGTCACAGTTTGACCCTAATTCAAACCAAGCTCTACACCAATGTTTTGGTTCAGTATTCATCATATCCTTGGCTCCTTGGACAGTCTTTTGTGCAAGCTTGGCTCTGTAGTAGTTGAAATCCTCCACATTTGATGCCTTAGCACATCTCCAAAATCGTTTTTGGAGCTTTTGGTCTTTGTATTTCTTCCTCCAATTGGCATATATATGCCTAGCACACATCCTGTGCTCATCTCTTGGCAAGAAGGTATTGATTGCATGGAGCAAGCCCTACATAAGAAAATGTATTGGCCATATTAATTGAAAGTACTTACAAGTCACTAAAACATTAATTGAGTAGTGAATTTTATATTACCTTTTGTTGATCGGAGATGAAAACCCATCCTTCTCCGTCATTGCCAATGTTTAGATCCTTGATCAGCAAACCCAAAAACCATTCCCACGAGCTTGTTGTCTCTTTCTCAACAATAGCCCAGGCTATGGGATACATTTGATTATTTGCATCCCTTCCTAAGGCACAAAGCAACTCTCCATTACATGCTCCTTTAAAGAAGCACCCGTCAAGACCAACTATTCTCCTACATCCAGCTAGAAAACCTTGCTTGCATTCATTGAAACACACATAAAATCTCTGAAAAACATGCTTTAGCAATACATCTGGGTCCAGCGCCACTGCTATTGTGCTCCCTGGATTACTTCTAAGTAATTCTAGTTGATAATCAAAGACTTTTGAGTACTCAATTTTATTGGCATCGAACACCTTGTTCATGACGATTGATTTGGCTCGTTTACACTTAGACAAACTTACATCTGCTGACATCTCCCTTAACACTGTTTCTTTTATATCTTGTGCTTTCCATGTTGGATTTGCCTGAAAGAAATGCTCATACCTATCAGCAATAACCTTTGCAGTCACAAGTCTATTATCTAGCTTAGGTGGGCAAGTGTGTTCATCACAGAGAGTACCAACTTGAAACCAATCACACTTGCTTCTCTTTGAACCATAAATCAGCCAAGGACATCTAGGAGCTGAACACTTTGCCCTGATCTTGTCCCTCTTATCCTTGATAAACATGATATGCCGTTTGGTCACTATTCCATACTTAAGTAAAGCTTTCTTCATTTCCTCTTTCCCTCTAAAAGTCATGCCAATCGAAAAATGGGGAATAGCAGAATTAGAATCATACCTTGTCCACCTACTCTTTCTCCTCACTATATGGTCGTTGTCTTCACCACTATCATCGTCATAAGAATAATCTTCACTAGAATCATATGCAGGTTCATCGGTTATTTCATTCAAGCTATCATCTCCATGACCTATTAACTCAACGGGCACACTGTTTGCATCAGGATCTTGTAGAATTAGCATCATTGCTTTTAACTTTTTGTTATACATCTCAGCAAACTTTCGTAGGTTTACTACCTCCTCATCATCTGCAGAGCTATTTCCACTTTCTGGATGATAGTCACTATCAGTAGTGTCACTATCTTCTCCCATGCTTCCTTCTTTTTTTGCATCATATTGTGTCCCTTCCACGTTCTCCATCTCAGCAGATTTCACATTGTCAGTTTCCCAATCACTTTCTTCAGAATTATAATATGACATTCTTTCCTCCACGAAAATTTCAGCCACTCCACCTTCAGCAATGCAACTTGACATATCAAGGCATGCCTTGTCATCTGTCAGTAAACGTAATCCTGTGCTTAATTATTTTCCAGGAAACAACCAGTGGAGCTGCATGGCATCCTTGACATCGACATGGTCTGCAAGGTGCCCTCTAATTTCAGGCATAGAAATCTTGTCCTTTTCTATATATGACATCCCTTCATCTCCACCAGCGTACTGCACAATCCTTCTAGAATTGACGAACTCCCCATTATAATGGAATCTGACAGGAAGTATCTCCAAATTATTCATCCTTGCTAGCTTGTGCTGCATTATAAAAGACGAAATTAATTTAATTTATACTAGATTTGACAAGATTAAAAAAGATCATCCTACACACATCGATCTGCACTATGCAACAGAAAAACATCAAAGCCCTAAACCTGAATGACGGAACTAAAAAAAAAATCAAAACTAAAGAAATCAAAGCTAATCATATAAAATCCTATAAAGCTCACGTCGTTACTGTACACTGTTCACTCGCCCGCGCGGCCACGTCGCCCAAAAAAGCAGCGCCGTCCGATGCCCCGCCCAGCTACGCGTTCGCCATCGTATCAGGCCACCGCAACAGGCAGTCGGTCGTGCCCTAATCCCTCATTTCCTCTCCACTTCCCACGCGCCGCCGCCGCCACCGCGATTCCTCGCATTCGTCCCCACTCCCCAGCGGCACCGCATCCGAGCCAGCGCGACCTCCTCGTCGAGCCAGTGGTCGCCCACCCGCCGTCGCTACCTCCTCCTCGAGCCAGCGGCTGGCACAAATCCGGTTGTCGATGTGGTTGCAGATCACGGACGACGTCAGCCACCAGGTGGATGAGGTCGAGGGGGGCCTGGCGGCGCTGAGCAACGACGTCCAGGTATGGTGCTTCTTCTCCACCTCTCTCCCTCATCTCAGGTCAGTCCCCTCTCTCCCTCATCTCGCTTCTTATCCTGCTTCTCCACCTCGACCTCTGACGACGACCACCACCGCAATGGGGACAGGATGCGTCAGATGGTGCTCTCCGGGCCGAGATCCTTCTCTCTCGCGCCTCGGTGTCGTCGACGGCAGCGTGAGGAGGCCATGGGGCGCAGGATGGAGCACGCATGGGCTAGCGAGACCGCGAGGTCGTCTTAGGTCGCCGTCCCCGTCTCCCCCGAACTGCCCCGTTGTCACTTCTTCCTGTGAGCTCTGTTCTTTGACCCAACAACTGGTTGGGGTTGCCTCCTCTCCCCCCTCTACTTCTCCTCAAGTTGTCGGCGGTAAGGTGCCCCGCCCCATCGTCCTTCACATCACTATCAGCTCCCCGCCACCTGATCTGCTCCTATCGGCCATCACCTCCTAACCCGCCGCTCCATTTTGCCCTGCTGCCAACATCGGCCCACCGTTGACTGCTGACCCTACGTCTTTGGTAGTGGCAACGCCACCTTGCTGCCCGCCAGTTCCACCTCCTACGTCCATAACTCTAAGTCCAACCATCTTCTCCTTCCCCCTCCCTCTCCCCCACCCACACCCCAATACGGGACCCTAATTTGTAGATCCTCTGCTAGATTTAATTTTAGGGTGCTATCGACACTGAAGAAGAAGATAAGGTCGTCGGAGTTAAAGGAGAAGGACCTGAATCATGAATCACAAAGCATATTTGTTAATTTAAAATGTATAAAATTTAGGGATGGGTTTTCTTTCGATTGAAGGTTGGCAATTCCGTACGTTTTAACAATCACATCTACACACATCTTGTTGCAGTTGCATCTTCTGCTAGGGCACGCATGCATCGCAATATTATTATTGTTGCCTTGCCGGCAGCCTTTGCAACCTATAACTGCATGCCTGCCATCCATCTACTTCCACTGTAAACGTACGTTTCATTTCTCGGACGACATCTGAACTAACGAAAGGGATTATGTACTGTTCTACTGTGCTAGCTGGAGTAGCTGCTAGATCGACCAGAAAAAGTGTAGGCAAGCAGCCACGCACATGCATTTTGTGCGTAGTACGTACGTACTACTAGCTATGTTATCTTAGTTTGCACTGTTCGTCATCTTTATTAATTCAATTCCTGCAAAGTAATCGGAAAACTTAATTATGTATGTAATCTCTCCCGGCCCCCACCTAATTTTTTCTGATCGATCGGTCTGATATTGCTAGCTCTCACTATGGTAGTTTGCATGCATGCAACGTGAAAAATAACAGCGTGTAGGGTAACTTTCCATGAGACAGCTGCAGAGCTGCTAGCGTCGACAGAGCTAATTAATTAAGAGTTCAATTAGCTGGGATGTCATGAAATGGGCGCACACAAATACACAAGTACGCAAAGTGCGTGTGTGTATATATAAGAAGCAGCTTCCATCCATCTATCTCTCACACTGATCCAGGCTCTCTCCACTACTATATGCAACAGTTAAGTTTTAGTGCACTGAAGGAGTAGCTGAGAGCCACCTGAGATCGTACACACTTGATTAATAAATGGCGTGGAGGAACAGCGTCAGCGGGCGGGTGATGAACAGGAGCAGCAGGATGGCAGTCATGGCAGCCGCCGTGCTGGCCGTGTGCAGCTTTGCGGCGGCCCAGCTGGAGATGGACTTCTACAGCAAGACGTGCCCGAACGTCGAGGAGATCGTCCGGCGGGAGATGGAGGAGATCCTCCGGGTGGCGCCGACGCTCGCCGGCCCGCTCCTCCGCCTCCATTTCCACGACTGCTTCGTCAGGGTACTGTCTCATGCATCTCATCGATCGATCGATCATATCGCTAGAGCTAGCTAATTGCTTTAATTTAATTACTCCTGCAGGGGTGCGACGCGTCGGTGCTGATCGACTCGACGGGCGGCAACGTAGCGGAGAAGGACGCCAAGCCCAACCTCACTCTCCGTGGCTTCGGGGCGGTGCAGCGGGTGAAGGACAAGCTCAACGCCGCCTGCCCCTCCACCGTCTCCTGCGCCGACGTCCTCGCCCTCATGGCCCGCGACGCCGTCGTCCTCGCCAACGGGCCCTCCTGGCCCGTCTCGCTCGGCCGCCGCGACGGCCGCCTCTCCCTCGCCAACGACACCAACCAGCTGCCGCCCCCCACCGCCAACTTCACCCAGCTCTCCCAGATGTTCGCCGCCAAAGGCCTCGACACCAAGGACCTCGTCGTCCTCTCCGGCGGCCACACGCTCGGCACGGCGCACTGCGCGCTCTTCTCCGACCGCCTCTACAACTTCACCGGCCTGGTGAACGACGGCGACGTGGACCCGGCGCTGGACGCGGCGTACATGGCGAAGCTCAAGGCCAAGTGCCGGAGCCTGAGCGACAACACCACGCTGTCGGAGATGGACCCCGGCAGCTTCCTCACCTTCGACGCCAGCTACTACCGGCTGGTGGCCAAGCGCCGCGGCATCTTCCACTCCGACTCCGCCCTGCTCACCGACCCCGTCACAAGGGCCTACGTCGAGCGCCAGGCCACCGGCCACTTCGCCGACGACTTCTTCCGCGACTTCGCCGACTCCATGGTGAAGATGAGCACCATTGACGTGCTCACCGGGGCGCAGGGCGAGATCAGGAACAAGTGCTACGCCATCAACATATAATAAATTAACTACTCTGCATCGATCTGCATGCATGCGCACTAATCCAAGGTTTTCGATTTAATTGGTTTATTTCTTCCGTCAAATTTTTTTAATTGGTTTCGGTTTGCAAAAAAGATCGTGTTAATTTGGTTTGGGTACAGTACAGATGAACGAATCCATCACTGCGTACTATGTATATGTGTGTAACTGATGTACTATGTACGTAGATTGCATGCCAATGGGTTTCTTGTTTTGCTACTTATTTTTAATTTGTTTTTTGGGGTGCGTGGCATGTATGTCCAACTCTTGTGAATTCATTCATGATATGTAATGAGTTCAAACGAGACAATAACTAAAATATACTCTCTTTCACAATTTATCACTAGTAATTGTTGACTTGAATCTTTTTGCACCCAATCTAGGTATATATTCATCATGCCTGCATTGATATATACTCCCTCCGTCACAGAATATAGAGAGTTTTAGAGTTATACACGGTTATTAAAAAAATAGATATAATTAAATATGAAGAGGTTGTGATTTGTTGAGAAGTGGAGATAGGTAGGAAAAGTGAATGTTGGAGGGTTGTGATTGGTTGGGAAAAAAAATGTTGGTGGAGAAGTTGTTATATTTTGAGACAAATCCTAAATGCTAAAAATTGTTATATTTTAAGACATTTAGGAAATGGACATTCTGATTATATCGATCATGGGCTCAATTCAGCCCGTTACTTGATTAGCAAAGGAGCCCATGCATGGTCCAAACAGGCCTTAAGCCATGAGCCTATTCGTCTGTCTTGTTTATTTGGGCCTAAACTAGCTCAGCCCCTGTCTGCTGCTCCGAATCTCATGGCATTTGACCTGGTTCCGTGTTTCCTCCGACCGAGGCTATCAGTCCATCCTTCGACTGTACAATGACATCAACTACTCTCTTCGATCCCAACTATAAATGTTTATAGGATTCAAATTTTCTACGCAATATAAACTTTTTTAGAACATCGACCAACTAATCAGGCGCTAAGAAGAATTTAAGAATTTCAAATTTCAAATTTTATGAAATGAGTTGACTGAAAGGGAATATTTTCCCTACCTTTAATCTTTGGTAAATAACTTAAGAGAATACTTATATTTAAGAGCGGTAGGAGTAATTACTAGCTTGTATGCTTTTGAAAAAGGAAAAAGTCCAAATCCCCCCCTAAACTATGCCCATGAGTCCATATAGTACCCCAAACTATAAAACCAGGTATTTAGCCCCCCAAACCTTATAATCTAGTCCATTTAACCCCCTAAGCTGTTTCACAAGGTGGTTTTGCACACGTGGCGGGCTGACTGGACCGTATTTACCACGTCGTCATGCTGATCAGGCGACCATGGCTGCGTGATCACGCACGGACGGGAAGATCAAGGAACGAAGTAAGGCCATGTTGATTGTAATCTGGTGATTACCCAACTGATATTGTATAATCTAGTAAGCAAATTATTATGCAATTCAAACGTTATATCCTTTCGGGATTGTCTCATTCGGATTTTTCTCAATTTTTTCATGTGATTGTATTTGGATATTTTTCCTTTAAAATTTGACTGTAATCAGGAGAATTGTGCAGGAACGAAGTAAGGCCGTGTTCAAGATCAAGCTTACAGGTTCAGAGTACATCCAACAAATTTGATTGTTTTTCAGGTTTAGAGTACTAACACAAGTGGTAGGAAACTAGTAAGCAACATAGATCTTGACAAGAATACAGGTATAAACACAAAAAACATTGCTGATCAGATTGTTGGTCCAGTTGGCTTGCCCTTCAGTGAAACCATCTTGGAGTTCCTTATAGGTATCTTTCCTAGCCTGTGAATTGTTCCTTCCCCTGCTCCTTGCAAGCTATGTGATGCCTGCAATGTACACAAGTCACATAGAATCTCATTTTCTCTATAATCTCATTTATTTGAAACACACAGGATCACATTAGAATTAAATTTGCAGTTAGTTAAAGGGAGATGTGATTGCCTGTTGTTCTGTATGAACAGTCGATGATGTTGCTCCATCAGGTTGCTTTCTTTTTCTATTAGCTCCTATGACAAGAGCATTTTTCTTCTTGCCCCTATCTTTATTGAGTGGACAACCCATGCTATTATGCTTAGTTTTATGGCAAAGGCCACACCTCATAACTGTGCCAACTCTTGACATTTTAGTTGCTTTAGGTTTCTCACCAGGCTCCCTCTTCCTAGCTTTTCCTTTTGGCCTGCCAGGCATCTTGACATAACCAGGTGGTCAAGGCTTGGGGTGATCAGATGTAGGCCACCTCTCCTCTCCTTCCACAGGCTCCATGCAGTGATCATATGTTTTCTTTCTTGTACTCTTCAATTGAATAGCATTGAGCAATAAAACCATCTATGGCCTGTCCTGACTTATAAATAGCACTTAAGGCATGTCATATTTTGCAAGTTTACTGTGTACCTCCTTCTCTCCTTTTCTTTCACCTCAAATCCATCCTTTCCATTCCATAATACATGGCACTGACTTGACCTCTCAATGTTCATCTTGTGCTTCTTAAATATATTTGGACACACTATACCCTGCCACTTATTTGCCTTGCTTCTGTTCTCTTGAATTCTGACCATTACCTTGCGCCTAACTGCCTCTAGCATTGAGATAACAGGATAAAATCTGGCATCAACAATAGAATTGTTAAATGATTCACACATGTTATTGTCAACCGAGTCACAGTTTGACCCTAATTCAAACCAAGCTCTACACCAATGTTTTGGTTCAGTATTCATCATATCCTTGGCTCCTTGGACAGTCTTTTGTGCAAGCTTGGCTATGTAGTAGTTGAAATCCTCCACATTTGATGCCTTAGCACATCTCCAAAATCATTTTTGGAGCTTTTGGTCTTTGTATTTCTTCCTCCAATTGGCATATATATGCCTAGCACACATCCTGTGCTCA
>CM020184.1:661915-680392 GCA_009805545.1 Oryza longistaminata
TTCTAATGATTTCCTATTATTCACCATGTGATTTTTAAATTATTGCACCATGTATTATGCTATTGAACTTATTAAATTACATGTCCTTGCAGAAGAAGTTGACATTGGCATTGTGCAAGCTCTATTGATGCTATCCAACCTCCACATAAACATTGTGCCTTCTTTTGGTAATATGGGCGCTTTAGGCATAGACCTCTGTAGGGATCTTCATCCTGTAGTCAACGGTTATGCATTCTTCTAATTGTTGTATATTACTCTTATGTCTGGTGGTATATATGCAGAAAGATATTCATACCCTTACCATACCCCCAAAAAATGTAATTGTTAAGATAAATGAAAATTTTTCAAGATTTATTGTGACTTAGAACTTTAATTTTCACTTTAGTAATGATATCTCACTTTCATGGTACGATTTGTACTTTGGTATATCTTTTAGTCGGTGTAATATTTCTTTTGTTATAACAAATTTGTTTTGCGTGGTTTATTGTAAAATTAATGATGTAACAAATAATGTGCCCGCGCATCGCGCGGGCCGGGCATCACCTAGTTATATCTTGTCTCCATGCCTTCCTCGTGGAGGCTGTCAACCAATGTGAGTAAAACAATCACCACAAAACCCTAGATAAAAACGGGGGAAACTTTCTTGCATCAAACACTGCAATGGAGTCAGGGATCTAACCTACTTCAAGACGTACTCCGCGATCACCTTGATCTTCCCGTCCGTGCGTGATCACGCAGCCATGGTCGCCATGGATGCAACACTCGAGAGAAAAAACCTAGGAGATGGGATGAGGGAGTACGATGAGCCAAGAATGATATATGGAGCGATGTGTGTTCCCTCCCTCCTGTTATTTCGCGATCGCTTCACCTTTCCCTCCTGTTGCTTTGCAATCGCCTGGTCAGCATGACGACATGGCAAATATGGTCCAGTCAGCCCGCCACGTGTGTAAAACCACCTTGTGAAACAGCTTAGGGGGTTAACTGGATTATAAGGTTTGGGGGGCTAAATACCCGGTTTTATAGTTTGGGGCGCTAGATGGACTCATGGGCATAGTCTAGGGGGGGATTTGGACTTTTTCCTTTGAAAAACACACACCATTTAAGATATTTGCTTCGGTTCAACAAAAAGTACCTCGATGTACCGGCCGGTACCTTATGGTACCAAATCGTTTCCGATCGTTCGGAAACGATTTGGTACCGTGAGTTACCGTTACCTCGAAGTACTTTTTTTTGTTGGATCAGAGTAAATCTCCACCATTTAATGGTTTGAAAAACGTGCGAACGGAAAACTAGCGAAGTTTTATGAGTTGAAGAAAAAAAAAGGGTAAGAGTGATAAAAAAAACCGTGAGCCGATACACAAAGATTTATACTATCATGATATCATCCTTAGAGCAGGTACAATAGCAGGCTATAAGCCAGCTATAACCACGCATATCAAGAAGAAAAGAGAAGAGAGAGAAGAAAGCGGGCTATAGATTTGTAGCTAGCTGCAATACGGACTTGAAGATATTATGTGTGTACGAGAGGTGAGACCTATTAATGGTGTAGTATATTTTTTATAGTTAACTATTGTATGAATGGACTATTAGATTAGCTATAAATGATTTGGAGCTAACATTTGGCTATACTATTAAACTTGCTCTTAGAATTGAAAAGAAATGTACTCCATTATCATGTGTATTGACTGAGGTAGAGCTAAGACCAATTCCTCGGTCTACGGCTGTAATTAAGTGGCCTGTCAGATGTGTAGAGAACATGCATGCTCCGCCATATAAACCCGGAGCAGATCGAGTGTCGGAAGATGAGTAGAAAAATAAAGGGAAAATTTGAACCATGCCACACAAATTTTGTAAAATTTGTGATATGCCACCCTGACCCACATGTCATTGACTCATGTGGGTCCTACATGTCATTGAGATACGGATGGCATATCTCAAAATTTGCAAAATTAGGGTGGCATGGTTCAGCAAACCCAAAAATAAATGCCCCGGGCCGCGACCAGGATAACCTTAACACTGCATAAATACGGCCCTAATATGCATGTACGATCGATCCTAGCTAGCTAGCTATTCCATTCCGATCCGGCCAGCTTCGATCGATCGATATATATGGCGGCCGGCAGGTGGAGGTCATCGTCGCCAGCGCTGGAAAAACTAAAACTGCTGCTGCAGATGGTGGTTGCTGTGGCCATCATCGGCGGCGGCCTTGTCGTCGGAACCAGTTTTGGTGAAATAATGCCGGTGCATCCGCATGGTGATGGGGTAGGGCTGGAGGTGGGGTTCTACAGGGAGACGTGCCCCATGGTGGAGGACATCGTCCGTGCAGAAATGGTCAGCATCATCGCCCACGCCCCCACCCTCGCCGCCGCCATCCTCAGGCTCCACTTCCACGACTGCTTCGTCAGGGTATTTAATTATATCTTCTTCTTCTTCTTCTGCTCTGCTACTAGTAGTATATGCATGCTAGCTGAATGCAGCATGGATTGCATGCAGGGTTGCGACGCCTCCGTGCTGCTGAGCTCCACCGGCACCCACGGCGGCGCCGGCAACATGGCGGAGCGGGACGCACCACCCAACCGGAGCCTGCGAGGCTTCGTCTCCGTCCAAAGGGTCAAGTCCAGGCTCGAGGCCGCCTGCCCCTCAACCGTCTCCTGCGCCGACATCCTCGCTCTCATGGCCCGCGACGCCGTCGTCCTCGCCAGTGGACCCTACTGGCCCGTCCCGCTCGGCCGGAGGGACGGCCGCGTCTCCTGCGCCGCTGAGGCGGCCGCCGAGCTGCCCCCTTCCTACGGTGCCATCCCCCAGCTCGCCGCCATGTTCGCCGCCAAGGGCCTCGACCTCAAGGACCTCGCCGTCCTCTCCGGCGCGCACACCATCGGCATCGCGCACTGCCCATCCTACGCCCACCGTCTCTACAACTTCACAGCCGCCGGCGACGCCGACCCCTCCCTCGACCGCAACTACGCCGCCAGGCTCAGGACGCGGTGCGCCAACAACCACCACCACGACGACGGCATCATCTCGGAGTCGGAGATGGACCCCGGCAGCCGCATGACCTTCGACAGCAGCTACTACCGCCACGTCGCCAAGAGGAGGGGCCTCTTCACCTCCGACGCCGCGCTGCTCGACGACGCCGTCACCGGGGAGTATGTCCGCCGCGTCGCCACCGGCAAGTTCGACGACGACTTCTTCAGGGACTTCGCCGAGTCGATGATCAAGATGGGCAACGTCGGCGTGCTCACCGGCGAGCAGGGAGAGATCAGGAACAAGTGCCACCTCCTCAATTAACTAACTACGCACTCTACTATACCTAGCTAGGGCCTAGGAGGACATCGATCGTTCTACTACGCGTTAATTGCAGCTGTTTGCAGGAGGATAAGGTTGATCGACAAACGCGCGCACGCGTTTAGATTTAGTTTGAGTTTTCAACTTCCTACTATTGACTTGTCAGTATGCATCAACAATGTTTTCTTTCTTTCTTCCTTTCTACTGGGACCTACTCATCATGTAGTATTAAGCAGAGAATAGTTGAGAGCGTGCGCTTAATCACACTATCTTCGAACATTAACTGCTAACTGTACCTGCACCAAATGTTGGAGTAAATCATATGTTGATCCATTTGTCAGTTTTTTTTTAAAAAAAACTTGTAATGACTTTTCAGATGGCTTACACAAAACGATACTGTACTGCAGAAAAGCTCATAGGAACCATTTCTGATGTCGTAACCAATTATTGGGCACCGATGACTTCACTTCTCACAAATCATCCTCCCTCCATTCCAAATTGATCTACATATTTCATAGGTACGCCAAGACCAAAAAAAGCTAATAACCCTCTCATACTATATTTACTCTAGCAACAAACTCGATGCATGCACCATCTCCACTATTTCCTAGCCAATAGCAAATCAAGATATTGCATGTGGGTTATAAATACTTGTGTGCATGGATGCATGTATCAATGTCCATTTACTCCAATGCACAAATAACGAATAGACTTAATGAATGAACACAAATATGTAGATCATTTAGGAATAACCTAAAAAACTATATGTAGATCAATTTGGAATGGAGGAAGTATGTTTTTCCAACCCACATTCATAGACATTGCCTCAAACAAGATTTGAACTCAAGACCCATCTTTCCATCAAAAATCTCCTTAACACCCCACTTACAAACACTTACTGTCTTGGAAACAAATGCTATTCTTTTAAGGCCACGTCATCCAAACTTATAATCCATATTTAACATGATAAGTATACTCAAATGAAAATTTTATCAACTACAAAAATATAGATATCATCTAGATCTACAACTTTTATATAGGTTATGTCTCCATCCAAGATCGTTTAGAAATTTTAAATATTCACTTATGCATATATATCCGAGACCTTATAAAACATTTTTAGACATCCAAAATACCTTAAATAAATAGTCATCAACTACAAAGCTGTGAATCTTGTCGAGCTCTATAAATTTGATATAAAATTTATCTTTCATCAGACTTTATATGAAAAAGTTAGATAAAAACACACATATATAAGCCATGTCATTATAGGTTCGGGTTTTAATTGTAAAGGAGCACCTATATATGGACTTATAAGTGCTAGTTTTCATTAAGAACTGGCACATATATGATATATGATGTGACGTACCGGTTTGTTATAAGAACCGATACCTATGACTTGGAGGACAATTGGCATTGGTTTTTTTATAAACCAATACCAATGAATGGTTATAGGTACCGATTCTTAATTTTATACTTAAAAAATAAAAAGAAATAATTTCAGTGACGTCGGTTTTAGGCAAATCGGTATTTATAAGGCCGGATGCATGCAGTTTGTAAACACAACAACTTGGATCAGTGTAGTATATAGTTTCAGCAACTTGTAGCGTAGATCTTGTTCATCATGCGATTGATTTAAAAAGAAAATTAAGCACGTAATGGATCATCAATTAATTTTTGTGTTGCTAATTGACACATTGTTTATCCGTAAGAACGTTGAGAGACATGCATGCATATGCATCCGGGGTAGCCCTTATTGGTGCATGTGTATGTTGACTAGAAAGAGATAGATCGATTTAGCGGCGGTCAAGTCAATTAATTGGAGCTCCACGCCCTGAGCTCAACTAAGTTTGTGATTGCTCAAACTCAACTCAACTTGCCTCCCTCGAATATATATGCATGCATCGATCTGATCAATCACAACATATATATACGCATGGCAACAACCATCGCCACATGCAAATTTGACTTGCTTAAACCGTGTCTGCATGTCCAATTAATTCAAATTACCTACTGGCACTACTAATTAAATCTGACAATAAATTCGATCAAGTCGTTACACGTACTATGCTTAATTATGCCAAATTGGAATTTTTATACTTGCGTTGCCACGACCATGCATAAATACACAAACAAAACCTTTCGCCAATCAATAACCATTGAAATAAAACTGGCATTAATTATATTCGGACTACGTTTTTGCAAAAAAAAAAAAATCGATTTGAATTTGACCAGTTTTTACCAAGCGGTTTGTCAACTTGAGATTTCAATCCTACAAAATTCCTATGAAAATCCTTTGATCCAAAGGAACCGTATGTATTGAAGCGAGGTTAATTAGCATAAGTGAAGGGTTGGAAATGGATCGCAAACGGTGGGCAAATAGTGATGTGAAAATTAAAAATATCTACATATCACCTCGAACCCAAAGAATATCACTGCAAATAGTGGGCTCCCTTTGAAACGCAGGAAACTCGGAACACATGAATAGAAAAACAAAACACGGGAGTCAAATGACACGGATTCTCAATTCCTACAGGAAGATAAACCACAAGAGAACTTCAAAAGAGGTGTTTGATTGGAACGCAGAAAAAAAAAAAGGTAAAAGTTTGCAAGAGACAAAGGATTGAAAGCATGAGGTACGTCATCTTGGTTATTTTCCTCCAAAATTATCATAGGATTGTCAATTCCATATGAATTTTAAAGGAATGGTATGATTCAATCATTTCTTTCAAATGCTTTCATTGGAATTTTTCCATAAGATTAGAATCCTCCAAATTTCCTTTTGGAATCCTCCAATTCAAGTGGGGCCTTAATTTGGCATGTCAAAGAGGAGCCCAAATGTAATGTAAGTTTTCACCTGGATTGTGATGAATGGGAAATCCTAACTGCAGATAGCTTAGGCTTAAGAGGATGCATGCCAAGCCGCCAAGCAGTATTGATGAAAGTAAGTAAAGATTGTGTTAGTTCACAAAGAAATGTTGGGTCAATGTCTGATATGTTTATAGACAGCACTGAACGGGACAGCCGGCCACTCTACTACAGCCATGAGGCCCATGATGTGTGTCTTTTGGGGTCGTTTGCATGAGGCCCGTACGTTATAATTGAGTAGGCCAACTGGAGGCCCATCTTGGTTGTCCAGGCCCATACATATACTACGTTATATATAGGAATAAGTTCACTTTAGGTCCCTCTATTTGTCGGTCAGTCCGATTTTCGTCCCTTGACCACAAAACCGGGTACGACCCGTCCCCCAACTTACGAAACCGGGCAAACAAAGTCCCTCGGCAGTATGGAGGGCGGTTTTGGCCGACGTGGCGTCTATGTGGCGCCTACGTGGCTCCTTTGACTAGGTCTTCGTCCTACGTGGCATTGACGTGGCGATTACGTGGCAATTTTATCTCGAAAAAATAATAAAAATAGTGGGACCCATATCTCAGCTACGCAAAAAATAATTAAAAAAAGGTGGGGCCATGTGGTCCCACATGTCAGCCTCCTCTCTATCCCCTTTCTCTCCCCCCCTACACTGCCAGGAGAGAAGGGCGAGCGGCGGCGCCGAGGGGGCGACGGGCGGAGCGGCGACGGAGCGAAGCGGCGCGGCGGCCAGCGGTGGACGGAACGACGGCGGGAGGAAGCTGACCACATGGGCCCCACCTTTTTTTAATTACTTTTTGTGTAGCTGACATATGGGTCCCACTATTTTAATTATTTTTTCGGGATAAAATTGCCACGTAAACGCCACGTCATTGCCACGTGGAACGAAGACCTAGTCAAAGGAGCCACGTAGGCACCACGTCATCCAAAATCGGTGACAATACCGTCGAGGGATTATGTTTGCACCGGTTTTGTAAGTTGAAGGACTAGTTGTATCTGGGTTTTGGTTCGAGGATGAAAATTAGACTGGGCGACAACTTTAAGGGACCTACACTGAACTTATTCCTTATTAATTTCACTAGCTGCTTAAATCAGGCCCAAAATCAACATATTAGTCATCACTCCACTAGAATCAGGCTTTAATTGGAGTATTTCCCAAACAGAAGAAAGAAAAGGAAATATGAAAGGCAGATTAGGCCTTACTATTAGTTTCCAAGGTACGAAAATGACATTTTGCGATTTGCCAACATCAACACTAGAAAGAAAATTTAAAAAGGTGATGCTGATTGGATCCCTGAAACTAAAGTTTCGTCCCTGACCATCACTACCCTGTCACAAGGTGATTAGTGACGACTCCCCAATTGTCTCAATCGATGCTTCTTCACTCTCCTTTTGCTTAGACCTTATCCCTGAGCCATCACACATTTTCACACACAGACACCTACCTTGTCGAAAGACAAGAGTCGTCGTCACCATCATCATCCACATCATAATCACTTTCTTAATCCTTCTCTGATGAGTCACCAATGATTTGCACAGTAGCTGTAGTGCTGTTTGGTGACGATTAATACTCCCTCCATACTCATAAAAGAAGTCGTTTAGGACAATGTTTAAGTCAAACCTTGGAAATATAAATTATGAATAACTCTTAAATTGTTGAGTTTGAAAATGTAAAAATTATATGTATAGATTTGTCTTGAAAAATACTTTTATAAAAGTATACATATATCACTTTTGAATAAATATTTTTATAGAAATAAGAAAATCAAAGTTGTGTTTTGGAGACCGTGTCGCTGTCCTAAACGACTTTCTTTACGAGTACGGAGGAAGTAAATATATACAGGTGCTTAATTAATTTCATGTATTTATTTTCTTTATCTTTTTTCTTGTGAAGTCGCCATCAGGTGGTCCATTACGGTAACCGTGTGTATATATGGGTATAATTTCATCAAAAGAGTCATGTCATGCTTTGAGCGAGCTTGATGTGAATGTGATGTGTTGCTGTACATTTGTGCCATTAATTAATAAATTAAAGCCAGTCCAATAATCTGGTCAAGAGTGTAATAAACTATTGGATTAGTATTCTTCCAGGATTTCGCTCACTCCATGGTGAAGATGGGCGCCATCGGCGTGCTCACCGGCGACCAGGGCGAGATCCGCCTCAAGTGCAACGTCGTCAACTCAACCTAGCTACCTAATTCATTCATTCTCTGCACCCTAGCTAGCTAATTCTGTAGCTTAATTAATTGCTAGTGTCGATCGTCATAGTGTGTGTGTGTGATGAATATGCATGGATTCACTTTATTTTTCTACTCCTATTCATGGACCGATATGATTTGATTTGCGTGCTGTAATAATTGGTTAGGATTAATTCATTTTAGTTTATTCTTCCTTCAATTCATGACGTGCGGTGCCTGTAACATTTCAGACAATTAAATTCAGGGATCCCTTTGCTCAATGATTTAACATAAAAAAATAACTCTTTATGTGAAACAAACGAATATTGCAATTTGTTGCGAATGCCTTTTTTTTCCCTTTGATAAAGCGCACCGAGATTATTCCACATCAGGGTTTGTTCAAATTTCAAACCCCACCGGCAAGCACTAGGGCTGAAAACGGTACAGAAATTTCCGAGATTTCCGGTTGCCGTTTCCAGTTTGCACCGACCGTTTCAGTCTATATCAGTAATCGGCGATGGTGAAAATAGAAACGGTAATATCTTCTAGAAATGGTAGCGGAAAATTCGATGGAGGTTTTTCCGATCGTTTTGTCGATGACCGTATCTGTACTGTAATCTCTGTCAAAATTCCGAAAGTTCCCCAACGGCTTAGCCAGCCCAACCAATTGGAATTAGCCCATGAATGAAGGAAGCTTGATAGACTTGCAGCCCATAAAAAAGAGGAAGAGACCAAGGAAATGTTGTTAACCCTATGACGTGGCATGTTGATTTTGCTGAACTTTGGTCTCCTCAACTTATCGATGTTATGTTGAAGTATTATTGAACTTTGTTTATATTGTTCACCAAACTTATTATCATATCATTAATCATCATATAATGGTGTTATGTGGAGTGTGGTGATGCAAGAATAAAGTTAAAAAGTCATCTTCGTGTATAGTTAAATGTGTGTTATGTCACACTCTGCTGATTCCGACGTGTATTTTTGACTTCCGACCAATATTGCTATATTCCGTTCCGATGGTCCCGTTTCCAATATACCGACATTTCTATATGTACTATTTTATTGAGAAGTATATTTGGATTTCATATACAACTCTTAGTTTCTATTTTTATAAGATCTAGATTTTATATACAGTTCTTAAATTCTATTTTATAAGCTTAGACTTCATAGACAACTCTTAACTTGGCGGAAACAGCATGCTAGCGCAGGAATGAGTAAATATGGGAGAGATGGAGAAATAAGATAGAGACTTATAGGTGAGTCCCGCCTAAGCATTCGTATCAATCATATGAGATGGATAAAAAGGAAATGAAAAGAAAAACAACATACCACGTCAGCAAAAATTGCTTCCGAAACCACCAAGAAATTGATTTGCACCGGTTTTCAATGATAAATAAGGTTTTATACCTGGGTTTTACAATTGAGGAAGGCGGTTCTATATAGAGCAAAACGAAAGGATACAAAATAGACTTATTACATGATTTATTAGTAGGATAGGAGAGAAGGTACCATACGTAGAATATGGCCCACCAAAGTCGTTCTCAGAATATGGCACACCAACACACTCAAATTTGGGCCGCTATACCAAATGGGGCTGGCCCATCAAGATTTGTAGGCAGGAAACCAACATGACACACATCTCCAGGAGGAGGAGGAGGAGGGCAAAGCTTTAATATAAAACGGTCCATGTTACATAAGAGCATGTACAATAGCAGGCTATTAGCCAGCTGTAAATATATTTTAATAAGATAAAAGATGAGAGTGAAAAGCAGCGGGTTACAAATCTATAGCCAGCTGCAGCGCGGACTTCAAGACGCAATATGTGTATGACAGGTGGGACCATATATTAACAGTATAGTAAGCAATTATTATATAAATTGGCTATTAGATTGGCTATAGATGAATTGAAGTTAGTAGTGGACTATACTATTAAACTTGCTCTAAGAGTCGAGGGGAGTAGGAGACCTGTGATCGATATGCCCATGGCAGCGACTAGCTGTACGTCTTCCCCACTCCCCAGCGCCGGCGGCAAAGCCCGCGACCGCAAAAGGTTCTAGCGATGGATCACACACTCGATTAATTATCGGCGTTACGTCACGACTTCATATATAGCAGGCAATTAATAACCTCTCGAGAGCTAGATCGATGAAGTACTATAGTACTAATTAAGATATCCAATTTGATGCGCACAAGTCAAATTACGCCGAGGAATATATATATATTCAAGTTTTAAGAAAGAGTTTATGTCAATCGACCGACTTCGATCCGATATTGAAAATGATGGTTTCGAGCGTGACGGCCAGCATATATACGCATCTAGGAGTATCTATCTATCTCCACTGAGAACTAGCTAGCAGAGACCGAAATACTCCCCCTTCATAATAAGTTTATTTTTACCTTCTTTCATTTATTTCAAAATAAATTCATAGTTAAAGTAGTAATCAGTACATCAGAATTTATAAGATTAAGGAATAATTATATTAAAAATAGATAAAGTTAAAGTGAAAAATAATCGCTGATTGGAATTAATTTCGATCTCTCTAGATCACTTGACCACTATTCCTTAAAGTTGGCCGATAAAACTTATTATGCTAGCGGTTTTGATGCTTTTCTTTTGGTGGTTTGTGCCCCTGCTCCTCAAGAAAAATATCTTGATTAATTCTTGTAGTACAGCTGATCGATTGGATCATTTGAAATGGACGGGAGCTGACCTACAGGCGTGCAGAGGTCGATTATGGGATCAAGTTGATATTATAACTGTTTAGTTTCACGCACAACAGCAAATTAATATAATCCCTCCGTCCCACGAAGACTCCATTTTTCAGTTTTGAAATACAACGTTTGACTCTTCGTCTTATTTCAAAAAATATTATTACTATTTTTATTGTTATTAGATAATAAAACATAAATCATACTTTATGCATGACTAATTATTTTTAATTTCATAAAATTTAAATAGGTCAAATGGTCAAACGTTAAACATAGAAATCTATTTTTTTTTGGACGGAGGGAGTATATGTATGTGGAGATCGAGAAATTAATGTGTTCTAATTATGCCCTCAATTAAGGTACTAGCTATAAATATGTTCTACTAGGTACTACATTTATATATATGTTATGGTCGATCGATATTACATATGTGAAGCGTGAAAGGGCATGTAACCTAGTGGTTGTAGTGACCTAAGTAGCACCCCAATGTCCTGAGTTCAAATCTCCATAGGAGCGAATTTCAGATTAGGTTATTTGAGGGCTAAGTTTCTGTTTGATAGGCTAAATTACTAATTTAAAAAGGTTGCATATATCCGGTTGGATATAGAGGCCGGTTAAAAATACCCCTCTCTAATTAAAAAAAAATTACATATGTGAAGCTACTAGGTATACTCTGGCACGGTCATATATCAGATTAAACAAGGTTATCGTCGTGTCCATATGTAATACATATATATAATTAATTGGCATATTAAAAATATATTTTTTGGAGCCGTTCCCGTTGACATTCTCCTATCATATGCATGCATGGGGTGGTGCCGTGTAGTACAAATGGAAGAGAAGTTGCAAGTACAGAAAGGGAAGAAGTACGTACCAGCATACGTGTAGTACCCATCCATCCAACGTACGCACATCGGCCTCTTTGTTATTTTGATTCAACTACCAGCTAGCAATCGATCGAGTTACTATAATTTCCAGCTAGCTATATATGTGTGTGCCATTGTGTAAAATATTAATATCAATGTTAATTAAACTGCTGATAGCTAGCGAAGGAATTAAGAGCAAGGCTAATAATCTATGCAGTTCTTTTAGCATTTTAGCTGTTTTTATTTCTTAAGAGTAGTAAAAATTTATCACACCAATATTTTTATTTATTTTAGTAAAGACTTATTGTTTCTGTGCGGTCGGAGATGTAGTACTTTTTTCATTATCTTATATTATAAAAAAAGAGCAAGACTAATAATAATAATAATAATAATAATAAAGCTAACCGCGAGAGCTCTATCAATTTAATAGCTAACGGAGTACAATAGTTAGATGTACTCTTTTTTTTAAAAAAAAAGGTTAGAGATACATACATATTATACCTGATTCACCTCACTGTCATAAAACTTTTTTTTGCAAAAGTTGGTAATAGATCTGCGGGTCACTTGTCTTGTTTCTCTTAAATCCAACTCAGCACAAATATAAGGTGGAGTAATTAATTAAGAACCTCTATATTATCATCCTGCTCTCAGAAATAATGTATGAGAGCTAGTAATTAGCAGGCTAGATCCCATCTCATGCGTATGCATGATGCCATGACAATGCAAGCGCGCTCCATCAAAACAGAAAGTGGATAATTGAGATGAGCTTACTTTTACTAATTTGTTGCTCGCAAGTAGCCGCATATTGATTAATTAAGAGCATTTTGCACCATTAGTCGTTGGATGGGTGGACTATTTATACTGGACCCCTGCAGAAGTCTCCATCCTTGCATCACACGTACACATCTATCCATCAATCCAATCCGCCCCGCAGCAGCAGCAGCTAGATAGCGTAGCAAACAATGGCGGCGGATCATGAATTGCGAGCTGCAGCAGTGGTGATGGTGGTGCTGGGCATGGTGTCGACGTCGTCGGCGCACGTGTTCGTGGGGCGTACAACACGACGTGCCCTAACGCGGAGGACATCGTGTACAAGGGAATGACCAGGCATCCTCGCCAAGTCGCCGGAGCTCGCCGGGCCGGTGCTCCGGCTCTTCTCCGTGGACTGCTTCGTGGGCGGCTGCGAGGGCGTTCATCCTGCTGGACTCGACGCCGGGGACAAGGCGGAGAAGGACTCGCCGCTGAACAAGGGAGTGAAAGGGTACGAGGTGGTGGACGCCATCAAGGCCAAGTCGACGCCGCCTGGCCCGGCAATCGTCTCCTGCTCCGACACCCTCGCCCTCGCGCCCGCGAACGCGCTGGTCGGTAACTAATTACTGTACATTATACATACTCCATCCAAGATTAATTGACGAATTGAACCAGCTGCTAGCAGTAAGTAATTATTACAATGCATAATTATGGACAGACGAAGGGCCGTACATCCACTTCCGACAGGTCGGAGAGATGCAAACGCTCTAACGCCGCCGATGTGGCCGCCAACTCTCCTGCCCCCGGCGCCACCGTCAACGACCTCCTCACATCTTCGCCAAGTTCAACTTCACCGCCAAGGATCTTGCCGTCCTCTCAGGTACACGCACACACTTTATACGGTATTACGTCCGTAATTTATTCCTATCAGATTACTGTATATTTAATTTACACTAAGCGCGTTCGCTTTCTCGGTTTCGTTAGCACGCTTTTTAATGGTGTGTTATTTTAAAAAGTTATATATAGAAGTTGTTAAAATAAATAAATAAATCCATTTTTTACAGTTATATAACAATTAATACTTAATTAATTATGTGCTAATGATGTTTCTCGTTTTATGCGCCATAAAAATCCATCTCCAAAACTGGAGATCGAACGGGGCCTTATCTAATGAGAAATAAGGATGTGTTTGTTTAATTTGATTGAGTTGGGGGACCTATCCCCCTCCTGAAAACAAAGTATCTCATTAGTGCATGATTAATTAAGTATTAAAAAGCTTAAAAATATATTAATATGATTTTTATAATAACTTTTCGATATAACTTTTTTAAAAAAAAACATGGCGTTTAGTAGTTTTGGAAGCGAGCGCGTTGAAAATGAGAGAGTAAAAGTTTGAAAAGGTAAAGAAAGTCCCCTTTTATATATATAGTTGTCATCAACCTGTTGTACACACGTTGTGTATGAGGTCATGTCGTTGTATGTGTAGTAAAAGTGGGACTGTGAAGGAGAGAAGCTAGTGGTCGATCCTATTTATCTCAATTTCTAAATATAAGTATTCTTAGGACTTAAATTTATACACAATATAAGCATTTCGGAGACATTGATTATGAGAATCCCAGCATTTTTAACCAATCAGTTGTTTAGAAGGGAATCCAAGTAATTTAAAATTTAACCAACAAAGTGACAAATAAAGAATATTTATCTTATCTTAATCTTTGCTAAATAACTTAGAAAGAATTTCTTATGTTTAGAAACAGAAGGAGAATCATACACCCTCTGTTCTAAATATATATATATAATTCTTAGAAGTTAGTTTTTCTTGGGGCTAAGGGAGTATATACTCTAGGGAGTTTTCTTTTGGCTTCTCTACAAAGTGCTTCAGTATCTAAATTAAGCCAGAGATTTAGTGGGTTGGACTCAATAAGAGTGCAATCTAAATAAGAAGTCTATTTTTATGTCAGCTCAATTGCGAGTCAAATTTTCAGTCCCACCCCTCAATCACAAAACCGGATATATGTCATCTCTCAACTTTTAAAATTAGTGCAAATAAATCACTGAATAGAATAGTGAACGGTTTTGGCAACCGTGGCACTTTACATGGCACGTTGGCCTGATCTTTTAGGTGATGTGGCACAAGGTAGCATTTTAGTTCGAAAGAGGCACGAAGGTGACACGTGCTCTTAATAATTTCAAGGTACTCAGTTTGCACTGGTTTTAGAAGTTTGGGATCCTCTAGACATGGACACATGGTTTTGCGGTTGAGAGATGAAAAAAGAAACTTGGAAACCATAGCTGAGAGAGGTGAAATGAACTTTATTCGTTATGCACATGGTAGGCTTTCTATTGGGCCATTTCCCAAAATCCCAACCTCCACCTCACGCAGCATGAATAGGACCTGTCCACCTCATAGCATGAATCTGACCCATTGAGTGAGTCTAGTATGTAAATTAGGCCCATCGTGACATTTGGGCTTGGTCTGGGCTTTTGCAGGCGCGCACACGATCGGCAAGGCCCACTGCTCCGCCTTCTCCACCCGCCTCTACAGCAACTCCTCCGCCGGCGACCTCACGCTGGACGCCAACTACACGACGGCGCTCCGCGGGCAGTGCAAGGTCGGTGATGCGGACACCCTCGTCGACCTCGACCCCCCAACCCCGACCACCTTCGACACCGACTACTACAAGCAGGTGGCCGCGCAGCGGGGCCTCCTCGCCACCGACGCCGCGCTTCTCCTCAACGCCGACACCAAGGCCTACGTCCTCCGCCAGGCCAACGCCACCTCCTCCGACGAGTTCTTCGCCGACTTCATCGTCTCCTTCGTCAACATGAGCAAGATCGGCGTCCTCACGCACTCCCACGGCGAGATCAGGCACAAGTGCTCCGCTGTCAACCCGCCGTCGCCCTCATCCTCCGCCGCCGCCTCCATGCTCGCCACCTCGCTCGCCGGCTCGCTTCTCTTCCTCCTCGCGGGGGTCCTCATGCTGCTCTTCTGATCGATCCATCGATCCATCGATCGATCTCACACATTTTATATGCAAATTGGACAAACTGTTGTACTGATTGTTCGTACGTCTCGTTCGTCGTCATTTCTGGATTTGTTTTACAAAAACCAAAGATTTCCTTGATTTTCCTTTAGTTTGTGTGCAGGGTTGTAACCCTTGTTTGTTTTAATTAATTTCCAAAGGGACAAATTTGTTTTTTGGGTGATGAAATTTCCCATTGTTGTAACTGTGGCCGGACGGACGTCAATCAAGGGCCAAATGAATCGTGATTTGTTGTGAATAATCGATTGGACTCATGTGGCATATCATTTCACAGTCATGCTAGTTTAAATTCAATCTATACTAGTTAAAACAAAGGTAAAGTAAACTCTTAACTAGTATAATACGTGTACTATTGAAAATCATATATAATTTGTAATTTCCGTTTCAACTTGTAAAAGGTCAAATTTAAAGCGATCACAAGTACTCAGCACCAGCTGACTAACGTGCTCAATATAATGAGCTAATCCTACCATCCGTGCCAGTGTTAAGAGGATACAGAGCATGCAAGAGCTGCTAATTAAGCAGGACAGATTAATTTTCCTCATCCTGATATGCGTATCCTCTGTTTTCTCTGCACTCTCCCTTGGCCATGATCCGTTGACTACAGTACATATGCTAATTAAATTAACACACCTCAAACGATCAATGATCTGGTCAGCTTCACCTGGTAGCTTTTCTTGAGTGAATAATCTTTGCATTATATTGAAGAGATTAACGCGTGACCACTAGCTAGAACAGTTATAAACCCAAAATGTATTATTTCTGTATTGACAGGCATATGTACTCCATAGATATATAGACCAAAATAAATGTCCACGGATCAATCAATATTGTAAAAACGATGATGTTGAAGAACATCGTTTCGTCTGAACCGTTGTAGGACGCTGAAAAACCAGATTTTCATCAATTTGTTATTGTATTCCGCATTAATCGGTTAAGAATAATCTTTGCCAACACATGTGGCACAACAGGCCAGCTGTTCTGACCGAGAATGCCTGAGCAATCCCTCCCGTCGTCGGCCGCCCCCGCGCCACCGCGCCTCCCTCCCCTGCGGATGCGGGAGATCTCGCGGCGATCTTCCTTCGTCTGAGGTCCGCGCCGCCTACCTCATGCTCACTCCCACCAAGCCACCGCCGAGAAGGACCCAGACCCAAACCTCACCGGGGTGCGTGGCTACGAGGCCATCCGAGCGTCAGGCCAAGGTCGAGGCCACCTGCCCGCCGTCGTCTCCCTGCGCCGACAATCATGGCCATGGCCGGCGAAGACGCGTCTACTTCGTAGTTTTCGTATGCCGCCTCCAATATCGATCTCGATCGATAGCTAGCCTACACACCTAGCTGCATCGATATATATATATATATATATATATATGATGCCAGAGCGATGGCCCGAGTACGGAGTGGAGACCGGACGGCGCGACGGCAACGTCTCCACATGGCGGAGGCGCTCACCAACCTGCCGCCGTCCGACGGCAATGTCACCGTCATGACCAATACTTCGCCGTCAAGAACCTCACCATGAAGGACATGGTCGTCCTCTCCGGTACGTATGTACCTGTATTACTATATTAAATGCGCAACCAAACACTGCATGGGATCGATCGATCATTAAACTGAATGCAGCCGCTCACACCATCGGCGTGGCGCACTGCACCTCCTTCTCCAAGCGGCTGTACAACTTCACGGGCGGCGGCGACCAAAGACCCGTCGCTGGACCCGGCGTCGCCAAGCAGCTGGCGCGGTGTGCAAGCCGGGGAACGTGGCCAGCGTGGAGCCCTTGGACGCTCTCACGCCGGTGAAAGTTTCGACAACGGCTTACTACAAGTCGGTGGCGGCGCACCAGGGCGCTGCTCGGCTCGACGCCGGCCTCATCGACGACAGCCTCACCGGCGCCCTACGTCGCCGCCTCATGACCAACGACACAACCTCGACAACCTTCTTCGCCGACTCGCCGTCTCCATGAATCAACATGGGCAGGGTCGGCGTCCTCACCGGCACCGACGGCAAAATCAGACCCCACCTGCGGCATCTACGTCGACTGTCTATCTCCATCGATTGATTACTTCATTCTTCTTTAACCAATCAATCAATTGACGTACGTACGTGCCGGCCATTGTACGCGTTCAGGCTCCACGACAATCGATCAGTTATTGTGGCTCTATATCTCTTGCCGGATTTTATTTTATTTTTTTCTCAGTTTGCGCACGGCTCTACTTTTCAAAGTCAAAGACATTTTGTAACACATTAATTGGTTCCCACGTTTGCTGGTAATTGGTTGCTGGAATACTATATGTTGCTAAGCTGTTCTTTAATTTGCACACTCTCAAAACAAAATTATTTACGGATTTGCTAACTGTCATCGACGGAAAATTGAGGGGGATTTAAATTTCTTGCCTTTTTTGTTGGATAGTATAGAGAGAGGGAAACATTGCGTAACGTAGGATAATTGTATTGAGCTTCAGGGGGCCAAATATTATAGGAGTACATGGGGAGTAGATATGGAAGGAATCCACACAAATCAATCCCTTTGGTGATGCAACACAGATCAGCGATGGAGACGGTCCCAAGGCGACGGTGGAAGAAGGGGTGACGGCAAGATCGACGACGACCGGAGATGCTGTTGCTGCTTGATGACGACGCAAACGCCGAGAGATCGATCTCTCAGGATGATGACTTGGACAATGCAAAGAGAAAAAAAAAGTTGGGCCGCCCGGGAGATCAGAGCCCTCCTGGGGACGACGGCGGCGGAAGCGTGAGCGGCGGCTCTAAAAGT
>CM020184.1:688141-711691 GCA_009805545.1 Oryza longistaminata
TCCATCTGCGGTGTGCCCGGCCACTGCGCCGCCGGCATGAAGCTCGAGGTCACCGTCGCCGCCGCCACCGCCACCAAGCCCAGGCACAAGAAGGGCGCCGTCGCCCCCGCCGCCGCCCCGGCGATGCCTCCCGCCGTCTCATCACCCACCGAGGAGATGCCCGCTGTCACCTCTCCCACCGGATCTCCGGCGCCGTCCGCCTCTGCTGCGTCAACCATCGCCACCAACGTCGCCGCCACGCTCGCCGCAGGGATGGCATTGGCCTTCCTCGCCATGTGAGACTGAGACTATAGGCTCCATTTAATTATTTTTTGGGTTCTGCTTAATTAATTAATCCCTTCCCTTAATCATGTATGCATGCCACTGCTAGCTAAGCTGTTGAGAAATTTGCAGGCTTTTCGCTTCTTCTTTTCCTTTTCCTTTTGATTAAATTATTAGTTTACGTACATTTATTTGTTGTACACTTGTACTCTCTCGACGGAATAAATCGAGCTATATATTGTCATTCTTTCAGCATGATTCAGTGTTGATCCTCATGTCGCCTGTATTTTTCATCACTTAATTAATTAATACGTGCTCTGGGGTTCGCTATTTCAGAATGCATAAACCTAGGAGGGACTAGATCGAATTCCGAAATTTTAGAAATACTTGGGAAAAATTCGACTAAGATCTTCAGTATTTGAAGAAATTTTGCTAAATTAATTTGAACATTTTTCGCCAGGTAAAGAAGTACAAATAAATTTTGACCTGAAGAATACTGGGACCTACGACCGATCGATAAAGCACGGAATTTCAAAAATTCAAATCCGAAATTGTAAACACTGTCTCTATATAGATTATCTATGTACTGATACAATGCTAGCTAACTATTGCTGAGATGCTCAATATATATATGCTCTTTTTCAAAGTCGTTAATGATTAGTGAAGTTTCAGTGATCAGATCTCTCTGGGCAGTGTGAATACTACACAAATAATTCAGACCATAGGAAAGAACAGACTACAAAACACCTGCATTCAACTCTCTGTAACACGTACATCACTGCATTACCTTGCAATCAGGGACCATATATATTTAACTTGTTGCCCTGTGGTCAACAACAATACCTGCAAAATCAAATCAGGAGCAACCATACAAATCCACACAACTTAATTATTTCCATATCTCAAAATGTCCAACACAACAATGCATTACATTAATTTTTTTAGTTTGGGTATTACCACTTCCAGCCAAAGTTCAATGAAAAGATACGACATTCTGAGTATTGCTCAACACATTTGCTATATATATGTTCATTTGGTAAGGACACTCAATAATCATTTCTTCGCTTGAGAGCATGGTAATAGCTAGCAAATGTGTCAATTCCCTCGTCTTCAGCGCGCTTCATACTGAACAACTGCCAAAGAAGAAGCAAATTAAAATGAAAGATTGCACATGGCAACATACTAGGGAAATGATAAATGCGTTAGAACAAAGAAGAGACAAAATTGTATACATGTTCAGATCAAACTGAACAAGACATAAACAAAGCCTCAGTATTCAGTTTTTAATCAAATATGGAATGTATTAATTGGTCATTTTTGCACCGTTAATTTAGTCTTTTGTTTGAATTAGAAGGGTATCCACAAACAACAACTATGACCTGATTGACAACTACGACAACGTAAGACGTCTACAATTTAAGCTTGTTAAGAGCATCGTCAACAGTACTCTCAAATTCTAAATACTCCTTTCGTCCCATAATATAAGGGATTTTGAGTTTTTCTTGCAACGTTTAACCACTCGTCTTATTCAAAAATTTTTGAAATTATTAATTATTTTATTTGTGTCTTTATCTACAGTACTTTAAGCGCAACTTTTCGTTTTTTATATTTGCAAAAAAAATTTGAATAAGACGAATGGTCAAATGTTGCAAGTAAAAAACTGAAAATCCCTTATATTGTGGGACGGAGGGAGTACAAAATATCCTTTTAAGAATCTCTAATATGGATTTAGGGTTTTTTTAGAAAAATCTTATCTCCAATAGATTACCTAAAATTAACTCCCTAAAATAAAAAGTGAAGTCACCTCCAACTCTCCTTGGTACGGGCGGTCCCCCTACCCCCTGCGTGATTGGCGCCTCCCCCTCCCCTTCGCGCGATCCACCAATTTGAAGTTGGAAGTCGCAGCGTGCTCCCGAGTTATGGAGAGCGAAAAAAAGATATGAGAATTATAAATTTTGGGCATTGATTATAGGGGACTGTTGGAGCCCCATTTTCATCTAAAATTTCATAACTTTAGGATTGGGACCTGTTTAAGCCTATGGGAATGTTAGAACGACGCATGTATATATACAGGCTAACACAGTAGTTAGGACAATTAAATAATTAATTAATTTTCAGCGTAGATTGTGGAAGACATGAACTAACTATAGCTGACAAAAGAAGTTACGTGGGAACATGTAAACAAAAGAACACGCTGATATGTTTTTTATTACTCTTAGTTTGGTCTCCGTTAGCGCGTTGGGTTCGGTTTGAAGTTAACACGTAGACATATAGATATATTATGTTATGTCAGAACCAAACGGCTGGTGGAGTAGTAAACTATCAAGATGTAAATATATAATTAAATATGTGTGTGAATATTGTTATTAGTATATAATTAATTATATATTGTTGTTAAGGGGATTATATATATTTTATTGGTTTGGTGTAATTGGTATGATATAGGCGGCATATTATATATATCATGTTAAAGCATGCACATGGATTGATCATTGGCTGCCTGCCTTCCTTTAAGGAAGGAAGGAAGAAATGGAAGCCGGGCGGAAGATGATGCATGCATGCATGATTATAGTATTAGTTGGTGTGGTGTGTTGTTTATGCAATTCAGCAAGCAAGTAATTAACATTAGAATTTCTGGTCAATGTATGCCGCGTATGTATGTCCACCAACTCCCACATAACCGCAAATTTGAAGTCTAGCTTCGTGCATCAGCTGTCGGTGCATGCAGCGTATATATCTCTAATTTAGTTAATTTAACTTGTTGATCGATCGCTATATATAAGAGCTAGCTAGCTGCCTGCAGTCCTGCACAGCCCACACAGTAAGTGTCAGCAACTACAAAGAGTACGTCTATATATATAGCTACTAATTAATCGATCATCCTCGATCGATCGATCGATCTCGGTCGTGTAGCAGTAGCACTTAGAGTGACAGCTGATCGATCGATCGATATCTGCATATGGCAATAAGCAGATTAATGGTGACGAAGAAGCAGCAGGCGGCCAGCTTGTTGGCCGTGGTCGCCGTGGCAGCTCTGGCGCAGGTCGCGGCGGCGGCGGTGCATCCGGTGGGCGGCAATGGCGCCTGGGACACCACCGGCAACTACAATGCCTGGTCCGTCTCCCAAAAGTTCTCCCAAGGCGACTCCATCCGTAAGCACCTCGATCGATCTCAACCCAATTTGGATGAGAGGCGTGATGTTCACATATCCTGCCTCGCACGACGTGGAAGCCCAAGGCAGCTTACGACGCCTGCTCACGACGGCCGCTCGTCCTAAACCGGCGCCCACCAGTCCAGCTCAGAAGCCGGAAGCACGTAACTGACTTGCTGCCGTGCTCAAGCTCGACGCCCCGGGCAAGCACTACTTCATCTGCGGTGTGCCCGGCCACTGCGCCGCCGGCATGAAGCTCGAGGTCACCGTCGCCGCCGCCACCGCCACCAAGCCCAGGCACAAGAAGGGCGCCGTCGCCCCCGCCGCCGCCCCGGCGATGCCTCCCGCCGTCTCATCACCCACCGAGGAGATGCCCGCTGTCACCTCTCCCACCGGATCTCCGGCGCCGTCCGCCTCTGCTGCGTCAACCATCGCCATCAACGTTGCCGCCACGCTCTCCGCGGGGATGGCCTTGGCCTTCCTCGCCATGTGAGACTGAGACTATAGGCTCCATTTAATTATTTTTTGGGCTCTGCTTAATTAATCCCTTCCCTTGATCATGTACGCATGCATGCCACTGCTAGCTAAGCTGTTGAGAAATTTGCAGGCTTTTCGCTTCTTCTTTTCCTTGGCCTTTTGATTAAATTATTAGTTTACGTACATTGATTTGTTGTACTCTCTCGACGGAATAAATCGATCTATATATTGTCATTCTTTCAGCACGATACAGTGTTGATCCTCATGTCGCCTGTATTTTTCATCACTTAATTAATACGTGCTCAGGGGTTCGCTATTTCAGAATGCATAGAGAAGCCTAGGAGGGACTAGATCGAATTCCGAAATTTTAGAAATACTTGGAAAAAATTCGACTAAGATCTTCAGCATTTGAAGAAATTTTGCTAAATTAATTTGAACATTTTTCGCTAAGTAAAGAAGTACAAATAAAATTTGACCTGAAGAATAATGGGACCTACCGATAAAGCACGGAATTTCAAAAATTCAAATCCGAAATTGTAAACCCTGTCTCTATATACATTATCTATGTCCTGATACAATGCTCTTGTTCAAAGTCGTTGGTTAGTGAAGTTTCAGTGATCAGATCTCTCTGGGCAGTGTGAAGAATACTACACAAATAATTCAGACCACAGGAAAAGAACAGACTACAAAACACCTGCATTCAACTCTCTGTAACACGTACATCACTCATTACCTTGCAATCAGGGACCACATATATTTAACTTGTTGCCCTGTGGTCAACAACAATACCAGCTGCAAAATCAAATCAGGAGCAACCACACAAATCCACAAAACTTAATTATTTCCATATCTCAAAATTATGTCCAACACAACAATGCATTACATTAATTTTTTTAGTTTGGGTATTACCACTTCTAGCCAAAGTTCAATGAAAATTAAGATACGACATTTTGAGTATTGCTCAACACATTTGCTATTTATATGTTCATTTTGGTAAGGACACTCAATAATCATTTCTTCGCTTGAGAGCATGGTAATAGCTAGCAAATGTGTCAATTCCCTCATCTTCAGCGCGCTTCATACTGAACAACTGCCAAAGAAGAAGCAAATTAAAATGAAAGATTGCACATGGCAACATACTAGGGAAATTAATGATAAATGCGTTAGAACAAAGAAGAGACAAAATTGTATACATGTTCAGATCAAACTGAACAAGACATAAACAAAGCCTCAGTATTCAGTTTTTAATCAAATATGTGATTCGCTATTGTGCTTATGGAACCATAAAGAAATGCCATGCCAATGCTCAGTTTAACTTAATTAGTCTAAGCATTATGACCAAGTTAAGAACAAAGTACAAAATAGTACTAGTAATGCCTTGCTTTTGTTTGGGAGAAACATGCGTATGTTATCATTTTTACACCCAAAAAAGAGGAAATGGATAAGCTCAAGTTTCATTAAACAATGACATAAAACCTTTGTACGTACATTCAATTCACAACAGATGACCATAAGGGTTAATTCCACACTTCTATTACAATAATAGACCAACTCATCCTAGGATGGTTTGATATCGATCTCAAACTAATCGTCGTGTTTGTAGACCAACGTGGGATATATATCTCAATGTGATTAGCAAATATATGTTATTTCATTGCTTTCCATGTAATTTGAGTTTGGTTGTCATGGTTTGCACACTTACAACATATTGAGCTTTCCAAATTCCTTCCTCTTGTAGAACACCTCATGCAAATATGCAATAGTTGTGATATATAAATCATTGTGATCGATCATAGTCACAACTCTTGGCCGGGTTATCAATCCAAGATCAATTAATTTGATGCATGGCCGCAATCAAATTTCAACAGGCACATGCTATAAGGACATTATATAGTTGTATGTGTTGCAAAAGGCAACCTAATCTCACGTACTACTCCATTACACTTATACTCCAAGTGACGAGAAGCTAGCCAATGATAACACAAACAATGATGCAATAACAAAAATGTGCTACAAATAAATATGGAAAGCAAAAAGGAACAAGTTAAGGATTGGTATATAGAGTTATCGTACCTTGGCGGGTTCGCTTCTTGCAGAGGATGCGACAGCCACATTCATGGCACTGGACAACATCAGTCGGTTTGAGTAAGGTCTCAGTTCCACAATCTAAAACAAATACATATACACTTCAGCCACGTTAGATCGAGACCGAGTCAAATTAGCCACGTAAGCGCCACGTCAGCCAAAACCGCCATCTAAACCACCGAGGGACCTAATCTGCACCGGTTTTAAAAGTTGAGGGATCCGTTGTATCTGGTTTTACGGTTGAAGGACGAAAATCGGATTCGTTGACAAGTTAAGGGATCTTAGATGAACTTATTCCATTAATTTATGAATAGAATGGGCTAGGAAGCTAGTGTACACAACTTTGACCAAATCCCTCTCTGCGGTTGAGCTAGCAGATGCCCCTGAGAGACCTCACCTTTCCAACAATTAATTAATTACTAATTAATATATATACTGCTAGTGCAGCTCACTCAACCGGATTATTCGAAGTCATATGCTCTTTCAGCAGCGTTTGCATGTTCAGTAATTCTACAAACTAAACTCCATGACTACAATAGGATACGATATACTGTGCATGCATGCATATATGTATTGTTGGATGCATAATTATTTGTTTGCCAATATCATGTACATTGCCTGAATCTCCGTTATTTAGCTATCTGCAGGGGTGATCGATCAAGCAACTTAAACCACCATTTAATTTAAAAATAGTACCTCCCTCCTTTAATTTATTGATGACAAAGTAAAAAAAAAATCTTGTTTAGTAAGTTCCAACTTCAGAAAATTGCAGGTCCAGCTTCAACTCCAAATTAATGGGTTTGCAACTGAAAGTTTTCAAACCAAGGAAAATTAGACAGCCACACAGGAGAGTGTGACCCACATGCACATCAAAATAAAAATTAACCATGTATATGCTTCATTGGTAGTATCTACTAAGGTGGTGTTTGAATCTCCTGAAAATAAAGATAAAGATAAAGATTAAATGTTTTACGTAAAACGATGTGGTAATAACGTGTGATTAATTGAGTTTTTATTATTACAAATTTAAAAAATAGATTAATTTGATATTTTAGAATAACTTTAATGTAGAAAGTTTTTGCAGGCTATACGTGTGTATGGATGTATCTGGGCCTCGGGGGCACAAGTTTCTCACTGCGCATTTGTCCATGCATCATCACCCAGGCTGCCAGGCAGTTGCCTTTGCCTGCTGCCTGTCTGTCTGTCTTAGCAATTGTTAATTATCTGTAGTTTGGAGAGGAATCTTCCTACCCCACAAAAGCCAATGAAGCTCTAACTACTAGTAGCAACCATGCATCTCACAGAGTTGAGACATGCCAATGCAGTAGAGCCCCCACTCACATGCATGATCAATCTCTTATTGTTATATATGATGCCAATGAATGCAAGGCACGTAATTCGTGCTATTAATTGGGTGCTTAATTATAATCAACGACCTAACTCTACACTTGCAGTAGTCATTAACAAGTTGCACGATAGCTAAGCTATTCTGAAAATGGGAATAATGCATCGCACTTTGTATATATATATAAGTTCAATCGACTCATCTGTTGAAGTACAAGTGAATGTATTAATTGGTCATTTTTGCACCGTTAATTTAGTCTTTTGTTTGAATTAGAAGGGTATCCACAAACAACAACTATGACCTGATTGACAACGACGACGACACGTAAGACGTCTACAATTTAAGCTTGTTAAGAGCATCGTCAACAGTACTCTCAAATTCTAAATACTCCTTTCGTCCCATAATATAAGGGATTTTGAGTTTTTCTTGCAACGTTTAACCACTCGTCTTATTCAAAAATTTTTGAAATTATTAATTATTTTATTTGTGTCTTTATCTACAGTACTTTAAGCGCAACTTTTCGTTTTTTATATTTGCAAAAAAAATTTGAATAAGACGAATGGTCAAATGTTGCAAGTAAAAAACTGAAAATCCCTTATATTGTGGGACGGAGGGAGTACAAAATATCCTTTTAAGAATCTCTAATATGGATTTAGGGTTTTTTTAGAAAAATCTTATCTCCAATAGATTACCTAAAATTAACTCCCTAAAATAAAAAGTGAAGTCACCTCCAACTCTCCTTGGTACGGTCGGTCCCCCTACCCCCTGCGTGATTGGCGCCTCCCCCTCCCCTTCGCGCGATCCACCAATTTGAAGTTGGAAGTCGCAGCGTGCTCCCGAGTTATGGAGAGCGAAAAAAAGATATGAGAATTCTAAGGCCCTCTTTGTTTAGGCTTAGGCTTATTGGCCTAGACTTTTAAGTCAACTTATTGGCTTATATGATTTACAAGCCGGTGGATTTAATGTCCTAAGTTTAGTGGTTGAGTCATACATCTACCTCACATAAGCCAAAAAAGCTTCTCCAGCCTAGCTTTTGGCTTAATAGTGTTAGAGTGGCTTATGGCTTCAAAAAAAGCCAAACGGAAAAGCTGCTTGTTTGTTTAGGCTTAGACTTTTCGACTTATAAGTTGGCTTATAAGCCTAAACAAAGAGAGCCTAAATTTTGGGCATTGATTATAGGGGACTGTTGGAGCCCCATTTTCATCTAAAATTTCATAACTTTAGGATTGGGACCTGTTTAAGCCTATGGGAATGTTAGAACGACGCATGTATATATACAGGCTAACACAGTAGTTAGGACAATTAAATAATTAATTAATTTTCAGCGTAGATTGTGGAAGACATGAACTAACTATAGCTGACAAAAGAAGTTACGTGGGAACATGTAAACAAAAGAACACGCTGATATGTTTTTTATTACTCTTAGTTTGGTCTCCGTTAGCGCGTTGGGTTCGGTTTGAAGTTAACACGTAGACATATAGATATATTATGTTATGTCAGAACCAAACGGCTGGTGGAGTAGTAAACTATCAAGATGTAAATATATAATTAAATATGTGTGTGAATATTGTTATTAGTATATAATTAATTATATATTGTTGTTAAGGGGATTATATATATTTTATTGGTTTGGTGTAATTGGTATGATATAGGCGGCATATTATATATATCATGTTAAAGCATGCACATGGATTGATCATTGGCTGCCTGCCTTCCTTTAAGGAAGGAAGGAAGAAATGGAAGCCGGGCGGAAGATGATGCATGCATGCATGATTATAGTATTAGTTGGTGTGGTGTGTTGTTTATGCAATTCAGCAAGCAAGTAATTAACATTAGAATTTCTGGTCAATGTATGCCGCGTATGTATGTCCACCAACTCCCACATAACCGCAAATTTGAAGTCTAGCTTCGTGCATCAGCTGTCGGTGCATGCAGCGTATATATCTCTAATTTAGTTAATTTAACTTGTTGATCGATCGCTATATATAAGAGCTAGCTAGCTGCCTGCAGTCCTGCACAGCCCACACAGTAAGTGTCAGCAACTACAAAGAGTACGTCTATATATATAGCTACTAATTAATCGATCATCCTCGATCGATCGATCGATCTCGGTCGTGTAGCAGTAGCACTTAGAGTGACAGCTGATCGATCGATCGATATCTGCATATGGCAATAAGCAGATTAATGGTGACGAAGAAGCAGCAGGCGGCCAGCTTGTTGGCCGTGGTCGCCGTGGCAGCTCTGGCGCAGGTCGCGGCGGCGGCGGTGCATCCGGTGGGCGGCAATGGCGCCTGGGACACCACCGGCAACTACAATGCCTGGTCCGTCTCCCAAAAGTTCTCCCAAGGCGACTCCATCCGTAAGCACCTCGATCGATCTCAACTCTCTCAATATTCCATCCGATCCATGGCCATGGATGAAGTAACCATTGAGCATGCGTGCAGTGTTCACCTATCCCTCCTCGCACGACGTGGTGAAGGTCCCCAGGCCAGCTACGACGCCTGCTCACCCGCCAACGCCCTCGCCTCCTACAACCGGCGGCACCAAGCTCGACGCCCCGGGCAAGCACTACTTCATCTGCGGTGTGCCCGGCCACTGCGCCGCCGGCATGAAGCTCGAGGTCACCGTCGCCGCCGCCACCGCCACCAAGCCCAGGCACAAGAAGGGCGCCGTCGCCCCCGCCGCCGCCCCGGCGATGCCTCCCGCCGTCTCATCACCCACCGAGGAGATGCCCGCTGTCACCTCTCCCACCGGATCTCCGGCGCCGTCCGCCTCTGCTGCGTCAACCATCGCCATCAACGTTGCCGCCACGCTCTCCGCGGGGATGGCCTTGGCCTTCCTCGCCATGTGAGACTGAGACTATAGGCTCCATTTAATTATTTTTTGGGTTCTGCTTAATTAATTAATCCCTTCCCTTAATCATGTATGCATGCCACTGCTAGCTAAGCTGTTGAGAAATTTGCAGGCTTTTCGCTTCTTCTTTTCCTTTTCCTTTTGATTAAATTATTAGTTTACGTACATTTATTTGTTGTACACTTGTACTCTCTCGACGGAATAAATCGAGCTATATATTGTCATTCTTTCAGCATGATTCAGTGTTGATCCTCATGTCGCCTGTATTTTTCATCACTTAATTAATACGTGCTCAGGGGTTCGCTATTTCAGAATGCATAGAGAAGCCTAGGAGGGACTAGATCGAATTCCGAAATTTTAGAAATACTTGGAAAAAATTCGACTAAGATCTTCAGCATTTGAAGAAATTTTGCTAAATTAATTTGAACATTTTTCGCTAAGTAAAGAAGTACAAATAAAATTTGACCTGAAGAATAATGGGACCTACCGATAAAGCACGGAATTTCAAAAATTCAAATCCGAAATTGTAAACCCTGTCTCTATATACATTATCTATGTCCTGATACAATGCTCTTGTTCAAAGTCGTTGGTTAGTGAAGTTTCAGTGATCAGATCTCTCTGGGCAGTGTGAAGAATACTACACAAATAATTCAGACCATAGGAAAGAACAGACTACAAAACACCTGCATTCAACTCTCTGTAACACGTACATCACTCATTACCTTGCAATCAGGGACCACATATATTTAACTTGTTGCCCTGTGGTCAACAACAATACCAGCTGCAAAATCAAATCAGGAGCAACCACACAAATCCACAAAACTTAATTATTTCCATATCTCAAAATTATGTCCAACACAACAATGCATTACATTAATTTTTTTAGTTTGGGTATTACCACTTCCAGCCAAAGTTCAATGAAAAGATACGACATTCTGAGTATTGCTCAACACATTTGCTATATATATGTTCATTTGGTAAGGACACTCAATAATCATTTCTTCGCTTGAGAGCATGGTAATAGCTAGCAAATGTGTCAATTCCCTCATCTTCAGCGCGCTTCATACTGAACAACTGCCAAAGAAGAAGCAAATTAAAATGAAAGATTGCACATGGCAACATACTAGGGAAATTAATGATAAATGCGTTAGAACAAAGAAGAGACAAAATTGTATACATGTTCAGATCAAACTGAACAAGACATAAACAAAGCCTCAGTATTCAGTTTTTAATCAAATATGTGATTCGCTATTGTGCTTATGGAACCATAAAGAAATGCCATGCCAATGCTCAGTTTAACTTAATTAGTCTAAGCATTATGACCAAGTTAAGAACAAAGTACAAAATAGTACTAGTAATGCCTTGCTTTTGTTTGGGAGAAACATGCGTATGTTATCATTTTTACACCCAAAAAAGAGGAAATGGATAAGCTCAAGTTTCATTAAACAATGACATAAAACCTTTGTACGTACATTCAATTCACAACAGATGACCATAAGGGTTAATTCCACACTTCTATTACAATAATAGACCAACTCATCCTAGGATGGTTTGATATCGATCTCAAACTAATCGTCGTGTTTGTAGACCAACGTGGGATATATATCTCAATGTGATTAGCAAATATATGTTATTTCATTGCTTTCCATGTAATTTGAGTTTGGTTGTCATGGTTTGCACACTTACAACATATTGAGCTTTCCAAATTCCTTCCTCTTGTAGAACACCTCATGCAAATATGCAATAGTTGTGATATATAAATCATTGTGATCGATCATAGTCACAACTCTTGGCCGGGTTATCAATCCAAGATCAATTAATTTGATGCATGGCCGCAATCAAATTTCAACAGGCACATGCTATAAGGACATTATATAGTTGTATGTGTTGCAAAAGGCAACCTAATCTCACGTACTACTCCATTACACTTATACTCCAAGTGACGAGAAGCTAGCCAATGATAACACAAACAATGATGCAATAACAAAAATGTGCTACAAATAAATATGGAAAGCAAAAAGGAACAAGTTAAGGATTGGTATATAGAGTTATCGTACCTTGGCGGGTTCGCTTCTTGCAGAGGATGCGACAGCCACATTCATGGCACTGGACAACATCAGTCGGTTTGAGTAAGGTCTCAGTTCCACAATCTAAAACAAATACATATACACTTCATATTAGGGATTGATTTAAAATCTAACAAGTCAGAACTGAACTAACCTAGAGTAAAACAAAACATCATTTCATCATGAGGGGATAGAATATATCAAAAATCAACACTTTTAGAAGAAAAAGATTATCCATCATCCTCGGTTGTAGTGCGGTTTGAATCTGGAGCCTAAATATATATGGAATACAATCATCCAATCATCTTGTATATGTGGGATCTACTTGCATCCATAAGAACCAAAACAACTAGCTAGAGGGTCATGAAATCCACAACATGAGCGCTTAGAAAAAGGAATCTTGCGTGATGATGCCTATTGTGCCTTCCTTGGCAACTCGCCAAAATCGCAACAGCAAATTGAAAAACATCACTCATCAAAGTTTGTCTAAAATTGTCGGAGGACGAGAGAGAGAGAGAGAGAGACGGGGGGGCTCTCACCTGTGCATAGATAGCTGACGGGTTTCGGCTGCTGAGGATCCATTGGTGCCGGTGAGCTAGGGTTGTGCTGCATTGCGTTACGCCGCCACAACCACCGTGCTCAGAAAAGGGGGAGAAGAGAGCAGGAGTAGCCGCAAAGAAGGAAGGAGTTGGCTCAACCCTAAAAAGGGATTTTATATGCTAAGGTAGGATTATTGGGTTATGCAGTCAGCCCGGCCCAATTGTGCTAGGGCAAAGAAGGAAGGAGTTGGCTCAACCCTAAAAAGGGATTTTATATACTAAGGTAGGATTATTGGGTTATGCAGTCAGCCCGGCCCAATTATGCTAGGGCCATTTACTCGTACTCTTTTTCCTTTTTTTCCTTTTGTATGTAATCAAATATCAGCGGAGTTATTTTTACTATAAATAAATTGGATGGCTAGGAGCACATATTGATTCAGAGGTGATCTGTACAATTAATTCCAAATCTTGAAATTAAATGATAGATATATGCAGCAAATATCTCAAAGATGTCATGCAATCCACCCCATCAGTATAGTTGGATGTCATTAATAGATGCACTGCATTGATTGCTTCCTTTGCTAGTACCTCTTTAATGGTGTGTTATTAGTATCATTTGATCGTAGTCAAATCTGTTTTTCTTTATCAGAAAAAGCCATAGAACATGCATAAATTACAGCTGGGTATAAAGTATGTATCATTACATTTATAATTTATTCAGCAACCAAAACTATCTGGCTTTAGATCTAAGCACACACCCTCCCTCTTGAGAAAAAAAATCTCCATCTCTCTTTTCTGTTCTTGCTACAGGAGGTTTTCTTGGCTTGACAACAGCTAGTGAAATCATTCAAGGTAATCATCTTCAAGTTTAACCTTAGGGAAAGATTGGTATTATGCTTCTAGAGAATTTTTCTTATCACCTCTCTTTCATGGTTGTTTTCTTTTTTTTTTCTCGCATATTTGGTTTCCTTGTGGTGAAAGTCCTTTGTATCTTTACGTCATGATTTTGCATCTTGCTAGCATACTAGTATTCATCTCTGCATGCCATAGAATGATATATTATACTTTCATTTAACTAGATCTGTACCAATTGTGTATTACAACAACACATAAAAAAATCTTCATCTTTAGCCTATTGCATACACTCTTTGTAACTAGATCTAGGTGTATGCAAGTATACTCATATTATGTATAGTTTTTCCTTCAACAGCATATACATAATTTTCTTCTTGCACAAATGATAGGAGTAAAGTTGTATATGCTATGGGTCCCCATGAATGTTCCTTGGGAGTTTAGATCTGTAGTCAAAATACCCTTATGGTCTCAAATGAAAAATAAGGAAGACATGATCCATAATTTCAATCTATGTATTTAGGGCACTTTTCATTTGTAGGAAAAAATAGGAATTTTAAAGGATTTCAATCCTATAGGAAAATTTCCTATGGAGGCCTTTGAAACAAATGATTGAATCCTTTTCTATTCTTTGAAATCCCTATGGAATAGATAATCATATAGAAATTTTGGAGGAAACTTAGCAAGAGCTCCAACCTTTTGGAAAATTTTCTATGAGACTATATTTTGTACTATTTTACCTTTCCAAGCATTACAGTGTGGTGGATGACACTTTAGGGTACCCAACTGTAGCGCACATATGTAGATAACGGGGATCCGACGGGACCCCTCTTTGAGTTGGGTAGTAAAAATGTGGAAGCGGATGAGAGCTAGGGTTTATACAGGTTCGGGCCACCTAGGAGTATAACACCTTACTCCTAATATGTCTTTGATTTCTCTCCTAGTGGAAATTAAGATGTTATAAGGGTTTCCTAGATCATGGCTCCTACACCTTGGTTAAGCACTCGCCTAAAGTATTCAGACTAGTTGTGTTCCTCCTCCTCTCTTCCATATTTTCTAAGAACTTCACAGAGGGTGCCTGACCATGGGAACTTCACAGAGTCTTTCTCTCCGAGTTTTTTTTTTCTCGGCCCCCCCTCTCCATGGTCCTAGCTCTCCCCTTATAATACACTAGGGGACACCACATGACCGAACTACGAGAGAGGTATCAAGTGTATAGGCATTAGGTATGGAAAGTCTTGTTAGCAACTATCCATCTTGCTTGCTCCTCCGAGCTCGGGTGGGTCCCCGTGGGGCCATCCCGTGTCTGGGTATGGTGAGCGCTCGCCACGCACCGCCACCCGAGATCCACACAGGCTCACTGGAATAGGTTTATCGTGTTGCCCTAGTCGTGAGGCTCATCTATCAGTGTTTGGTAAATGCTAGTAAAAACTGGTGGGCCCGGGCAAATGGCGTGGTACTCAATCACACCGCCTACGTCTCACCGCCTTGTTAGGGTGAACTGTGGCCGAAATGATAGGCAACAAGGGTGGCAGATGTCATCATGTCCTTCACGTCTCACGCCTTAGCTTGCGTAGATATATGTTTTGTCACCCTTAAATTGAAATACAATCGAGTGCCAAGGCGGGACAGCTTACACCATCCAACCATTGGGAGCAGGACGATTGTGGCTCTGTGCCCTACCACCTCAATGGAGACCTGCTGGGGTAGCACGGGGATTGTGCCCAAGATGGGCCTTTGTGGCCAAGGGCTTGGGGCTCTACATTAATTGTCGCGGATATACCACTCTCCGTTGTCTTCGAGGAGGGCCACGTGTTGACCCGTGATCGTCACGTGCCATCTTCAGTAGCTCGAGAAAGAGATGACATAGCACCAACACGCCCCGGGCCGCTGACCATGGGGACCTTGGTTCCTATGTCACTAACTCCAACTAATTAAAGGACGCCCCAGCTCTAGAATTAGTGCATCAATGTTGGTTGGACCATGACCAAGGCAGGGCTCAAACTTAAAGCCTAAGGGCCAACTCATAAGTTGAAGTTGCCAATAAGGCCCAACCTAGACTTTAAGTGTAGGATCGCATTTATGGCATATAAAGCCCATAGCTCAAAAATGAAAAAGATTCACTCGACCATAAAACCAAGAGAAATATGTGTGAGCTAGCTTTGAGACAATCCTCTAGCATCAGTTATGTTTCAAACAAATACTATGGACTAAAATCATCCAAGAGCATTTGGCCATATGTGGATTTGTAACTCGATATATAGGATGCTGCTTTCATATGTTGGGAAAGTGAAGTCTCACAGGTGTGGGGCCAAAGAAATCAAGGGGAGAGCAATGTTGACGTGAAGGATCAAACAACATGTTCCCATGATGAAGGGTTGTCAAGCAGAAAAAGACATTGTACAAAGACAATATGCAAGCTTAAACTTGCTGGTGATAGGCACACATGTCAGCGATATCAACTACTGGAGATGACGATAAAAAGGGTTTCCAGTCCTCAGAGTTTGAGTGAAAATAATGGTATTTGGCAAAAATGATACTATTTGTATTCAAGGATTATATGAGATAGTCTTCTATAGAGGATAGAAAGGTTTCAAAAATCTTTCATCGATCTAATACTGCTTCTAAGTGGTTTCATCGACCTTCATGAATACCACTCGAATACCAATAAAAACCAATGAAATATGGGCAAGTTTTCCCAAAAAAAGAACTGAATCTCTTGTACTTGGCTGATTTGCCGAGTAGTTTCTTGATGCGAGTAGGAGCGAATCGACCGAAAACTATGATGAGCATGTGTTTTGTCTCAGACACATCCGCAGACTAAAATCATCTGGCCATATGTGGATTTGAGGCTCGATAGAGGATGATGTTTTTCTACGTTATGCAAGTAAAATTTCACATGCATGGGGCCAATCATATCAAGGGAAGGCGATGCTCATGCGAAGGATCAAGCACAATGTTGCCAAGATGATGGATTGAAGTCAAGCCCAAGATGAAATTGCACAGAGAGCAAAAACATGCTTCAAGATCGACTATCAGTGATGACGGTAGAAAGGCATTTCCGCTCCTATGAGTTGAGGGAAAATAAGGGTATTCTGGTAAAACACACTTACTCAAATGTTATATGAGATAGGTTGTTCCCATTGAGGAGTGGGTTTCTCCATATATCCATTTGTAGTACTTGAAGAAATTCGAGTTCTTTGTCATTTTGGCTTAGTTTCAACCTCATGTTACCACCATCCTTGACGAACTGAGGGTTCCTTTCCGAGACTTGTCGTACCATGTATGGAATTGTAATATAATGTATGGTATTGAAATCTCCTTGTCATTATTACCTTGCCTATACTTCGAAGAAGCAACTAGAGATAACACACATGGTAGATTGGAAATTGCTTGAGGTTAAGCTTCATTGGAGAGATCCTAACATGCTGAACTCTATGGGAGCAAAACCCTATAGGTACGCCATCCCTATGAGGTCTCGTATCTATTGTGAAGTCCTCCAGTGATAGATGTAGGAATTTGGGATGCGCAACGGGGAGCGGGACTTGCACAGCAACTACATAACTATTACATTGGATTTTAGGGGCAAATAGGAATAATACATGTAAGAAAATAAGTAGAATTCAAATAGATATGAATACATTTTAAAATCCTGAGCCCGCTTTAGTCCATCCCTAGTATCATAGATACACAGAAGGATAATGAGCAAGTCATCAATTGGTCGGATATGGTGCATATGTTAGATGTTTTCCTTCGTGGGTGCAACCACCAAGCTCAACTTGGAAGCAATAGAAAGAGGCATACAATCTAATGGATCGAGAAGAAAATTTGGAGGTAAAACGGGTTAATTCTTAATAATTATAACATAACGTTGTCTCAACAAGTAAGATATGTCTTTACTTTGGAAACACCATTACCAAAAAGGGGCGAGGAGGAATGAGGGTACGAAAGCGATGGCATAAAGCTCAGAGTGTGGACATGTATAAGAGTTTTCGTGTGCTGGTCTGCTCTATAAATTTAGGTCGTCCATTCCCGGTTTCATGATCTAATGGTTCCGAACCAATGGGTAAATATGTTGTGGCACGTGGACAGATGGCTAGATCAACTCTACCACAAGATCAACGGAAACAGATTAGCAAGGATGTATTGAATTTTTTTTTTTGGGGGGGGGGGGGGGGAGGGGCGTACGTAATTGTATTAAGATTTGATAGCATAGGGATATTCTAGTCTTTTTAATGTTGTGTTTCTATGTATTTTGAGACGGAGATAGTATTATATGCGTGATTAATTTGTTATCACACTAGCTAGTCATCTCAAATTACATGATGAAATTAATTTGATATTTTCCAGGTAAGTTGGAATTAATCAGTTAGCTTAATTTTGTTGGGTTGACAGGGCAGATCGATGGCGTCCATGGATGATGTTCCTCTATGCATCCTGCAGTGCATCATGATGTTCCTGCTGCCGGATGTGGGAGACGTGGTGCGCGCGTCAGCAGTGTCGAGGAGGTTGCGTGAGGCGTGGATGGGGATGGAGGCCTACGAGCTGGATGCATCCACCATCCCTGATCATCACCTCCTCGACCTCGACTCCACGTTCGCCGCCATCGTCGACCGCGTCGTCTTCAACCACTCCGGCCCCGCATCAAGTCCATGTCGCTGGCGGACACGCGCTACGACACCGACGGCGACCGGAGGGTGACGGCCTGGCTGGACCGCTGGCGTCCCGCGAGCACCACCGCCTGGAGAGGCTCGACGTCAACATTGGCGCCGCCCTGCACACGCCGGCGTCGCTGTTCCGGTGCGAGACGCTGGTGGAGCTGCGGCTGGTGGTGCACGCCGCTGCTCGTGGGTTGCGGCTGGACGTGGACGGCGCCGTCCATCTCCCGCAGCTGAGGCGGCTGTGCCTGGAGCACGCGGGGTTCCGCAGCTCGACCCACTTCAGAACCTCATCGACGGGTGCCCGTTGCTGGAGTTGCTGCACCTGAGGTTCACGGCGGTGCGCGCAGGGACGACACGGTGGGCATCGAGATCCGCAGCCCGTCGGTCCGGCGGGTGGTGTTGGAAGGGTGCGGCGGGTACGGCATGGTGCCGTTCGAGGTGCGGCACCCAACGTGGAGGAGTTGGTGTTGTCCGGGCGGAACATGGTCGCCGTCGAGAAGGGCGGCGTGAGGAGGTTGTCGGCGCGGAAGGTGAGCCTGCTCATGGACGACAAGCTCTGGTGGTACAACGTCTTTGCACCCTTCCAACACTTCACGGCCTTCCTCAACGTCGGGACCAACATGAGTCGCATCATGGCTGGCTTCCATGGCGTCCTCGAGCTCGCCATCTCCGGCTGGTGCATCGAGGTATATATATATATATACTCATCTGCATATATTCTGCACTCTATACATATAACAAGAATATAATCGGAATTGCAATGCAAATGCAGTACCTGTCCAAGATCGTGGACAGCATGAAGCTGCCGGATTGGGGAATAGAGGTTCTGAGAGTGGAAGGAATGTGGCCAAACCAAGGCCAAGCAGGCGTCGTCCTGCATCTCCTTCGCAGCTCGCCATGTCTCAGGAACCTTTTCATCACCAACGAGGTCGCTCACTCGTTCTACCTCCCTACTCTCATCTTTAATTTCTAATGACGAATCCTAGCTAGCTACATGGCTACTTACATGATGAATATATGTGCATCAATGATTAAAGTGCAAGTAATTAATGGTGATACTATGATGTTGATCAGTTGGAGCATCCCAGGGAGATCTCGATCGATGAGCATCGGGAGCAGTACCCTGCAACGCCGGAGTTCCTGTTCGACGCCGTGCCCGGGCCGGCTGACCCATCTCAGGCGCTTCTTCATGTTCAACTTCACCGGCAACCGCAACGAGATCAGCATCATCAAGTTCGTCTTAGGAAGCTCATCCATTTCCATCAACCCGGACCAGTTCGGTGTCACTGTTACCTCGGCAACGACTGGAGTTCCACCCAGCTTATCCTAGCCTCGCTCTAGTTGATTCGCTAGCTCTCTCCTGTGTGTGTCTTCATCGACATTTTATCATCGATAGATCTGGCTAGTAGATGATGCCAGATGTTATTGCAGATATATGGTGCAACTGCACACAGACAATCCTTGCAGTGGTTCATGCAATGCAAGTATGCAACAGACTGTTTTATGACTTCTTATGGGAAAAAGAACAGACTTTTTTTTAAAGGAGAAGAAGCTCCGTTTAGCATTGCCGCATTCTCTGTTTTTTTTTGTTATGTATGAGGTTCATCTGTATCTTTATATTGCTAGGGGCAAAGCTGGTGGTTGCTTTTGCCCTTTAATTTGTGAGTATGAGTATCACTGGCTAGGTAGCAAAACTATATATATCCTCCTAGTCCTAGGCTCCTAGCTATCTGAAGAAATGAACTTTTTCTTCTGCCTTCTTGATTTGTGCAGAATAGCTTATGAGGGATAACAGGGGAAGAACTGAATATGCTTAAAGGAGATGCAGCATGTATGCCTGCTTTCTGTTTACAAATGCATGACACTATGGTGGTTGTATTGATTATATATTGGTCAAAACCTTTTCAACCTCTGTCCACCAATATGATTTATTTATAATTATACAGGTTGGCTGATGGAGATTACACCGGTAGATTGGAAAAAAACATTAAAATGAATCTACAGATTCATGGCTACACAATTCCTAGCATACATGTATAGATTAAGCTAAACAGAGGAAATGCTAGTACAGCTCATGTATCTGATCCATCCGGTGGAAACTTATGAAAAGTGACACCGCTGCTTCTGTTGTTTTGCGAGGAAAAATGATTCCATCCTTACAGGTCATATGTGCTGCCACTGCTTGTTTATTTTGATTCTTCAAGAGCATAAGACAAGTTGATGAGCGTAAGTAAAGCCACCGACCTTCTTACATACTTCTTCTAAGAAAACTCACTTGTTACTGAAAATTTACACTGGTGAAAAAACAGATGAAGGAAAACACAAATGGATGGAGGGGAGCTCACTTTTGTACTAGTGTTTACCTAGAGGAAATGTAGTGGCCACACTGCAGGCTATCCACCATGAATGCGAGTGGAGAAGATGATATATTACTGACTTTTCTGTTACAGTTCTTTTTCTGCTTGAAAATGCCATTTTCTCTTTGACACTGAAATGCCTTGAGTGTTTTATTTTGGATCCTTGAGGAAGGAGAAGATGTGTGAAGAGTAGTTTGGTGGAATCTGAAGAAAGAAAAACAATTAGCAACTGACGCACGAAAAAACAGTTGGAAAGGGATGTCCAGGATCCAAGGATGGTCAATGCCGGTCAAACATCCGTCGCGTGTACGAGATGGATAGGTAATTTAATTCAATCACAAACAAACAGATGAGATCCATCGCTGTCATGCTCCTCAGATAACTGAAATTCAAGAAATGAATTTGATGGTGGAACAACAGAATTGTCAGGCAACTATTTGTACAGTGTAATCAACTCACGCAACATCAGAGATGAACTCAACTCAGCATTTCAGCAAGGCAAAATTTTGCGAATGAATTGCAAGATTAGCCAGAATCACTAGCAGTACATCGAATCGCCGGGCTACCTGACACACTAGAGTAGTCACTCTGAATCTGAGATGAAGAATCGGCGGCATCAGGAGGCCGTGGGATTGGCGCCTCCGGTGCGGGCGGCGGAGGCGCTGACGGTAACGCCGCGGTGGCGTCACCAGGCCAGGCGCAGCGGAGGAGGCGGCGGGGCACGAGAGCGTCGGGAGGAGGCGGTGAGGCGAATGCGGGAGGGGGCTGCGCAATCGCTGGTGGTGGGTGGCTGCAGAGGGGGTGGGGCTGCGGCATGGGCATGGGCATGGCGGCGTCCGGTGGGGGGAAGGTGGGATATTGGTGCGGCGGCGGAGGAGTGGTGGCGGCGGTGGACGGCATGGAGGGCTGCGGGACGTTGTCGGCAGGATGGGCTGGCACTCGTCGGCGGCGGCGCAGGCGGCGGAGGAGGAGGAGCTGGAGCGCGACTTGGCGCGGTGGAGGAGGGCGCGGAAGGCGAGGACGACACCGATGAGGGCGAGGAGGGCCAGGACGGCGAAGAAGATCTTGGTGGCCTTGCCCACATAGCACCACCGCATCGCCATCGCCGCCGGCTGCTTCGCTACACTACACTACACTGAGATGGCAGTGTGTGCGTATGCAAATGCAAAAGCAGCTTGACTTCGTCTCGTCTCGTCTACTATCTGTGTGGTTGGACTATTTTTTTCTGTGGGAACAAATTAAAGCAAGGATGGGCGTTGGATGGAGCAGATGAGAGGCCGGGATCCATGTGGCCGCTACCTGATTGATGCAGATGGCCTTGGAAACGTAAACCTCATCAATGAATGTCACTGGATCTATACTTATGATTTATTGGTACTGTACTGTACTACTGCTCCTCATCACCTGCACGGCTGCATCTGCATGACCAGTGTTTACGACTATTTTAGGACTCTACTACAGCTAGTAGTAGTGGAGGATTCTTCCAGGTATCAAGGTTGTGTTCGCCATGAGTACAATTTTCATAATAAAAAAAACAGTTCATTAGCGCGTGATTAATTAAGTATTAGCTGATTTTTTAAAAAATAGATTAATTTGATTTACTTTCGTATAGAAACCTTTTATATTAAAAACATACCATTTAGCAGTTTGAAAAGCGTGCGAGCGAAAAAGGGCATCGAACTGAATCGCATCCTCAATCGATTCTTCTATTGTTGCAAAGGTTCTACTCATGGGGTAGTTAACCATGGTCAAACTTGTTGACGTGTACAAATGGAATCACATGTAGGGGTGGATGTCGAGTTGGCTCGGCTCGGCTTATGTTTGCAGCTCGAGCTAGCTCGTTAAGCTCACGAGCTAGGGGCAGGGGCGGATCCAACGTGGGTGCAGGGGGGACTTGAGTCCCCCCTACACCCACAAAACCCATGGATACCCCCTAAGCCCCCCTTTATTTTTTCATCATAGTTGATAAGAAAAGAGGTGCTAAAGGTCTTATAGTAGCATTTAACATAGTTTAATACTGAGATTATGGTTTATATCGGTGTACTCGGTATGTTGAGTCCCCAACTTTTTATTTCTGGATCCGCCCCTGGCTAGGGGCAAGAGACATAGCCGGCGAGCACGGGAAGCAGCTCAACCTCGCCTGCACTTCAAGTCTGCAACTAGGGGAGGAGGGGAGGAGCTTGAAGGCGGAGAAAACGAGCTCGAGCTCGAGCTCGACGGCGACTACAGGGAGGAGCTCGACGATGGAGGGGATGAACTCCACCTCCACAGCTCCGCCGACACTTGGAAAGTTCACGGTTGGACCACGAGGAGGAGGCGAGCTCGACGGCGAGCACTGGGGGAGAGGCGGAGAGCGGCGGCGGCGGGCGCTGGATCTCCCGACAGCGGCGGGCGCTGGGGAGAGGCGGAGAGCAGCGGCGGTGGCTGGCGCTTGATGGGGGTTGGCAGCGGCGGCTTGGCGCGGTGGCGATGGCGCCACACGCGGCAGCGGCGGCACAGCGCCGATGGCGATGGCGAGATACGGATGCCGAGATGCCGAGATGCGCCGAGCGCCCAAGCCGCTGATGCGATGCGAATGCGATACGTGCGAGACGGTGGCGGACAGGGAGTCAGGGTCTTAGGCTGAGGCGAACTAGGGTTTTGTTGATAGGTCTATTGGGCCAATGGGCCATAATGTATGTGTGCTGTTTGGCTGTGGACCTGACTTGGCCTGGTAACCCCATAGCTCGTTAAGGGCTCGCGAGCAGCTCGAGCTGGCTCGCTATCTCTAACGAGCTAAGATGCCAGCTCGGCTCGTTAGGAATTCAAACGAGACGAGCCAAGTCGAGCCTGTCACGAGCTGAGCGAGCTAACGAACCACAAGCTTTCTGTCCACCCCTAACCACATGTAAATGCCTTGGTTT